>PVJO010001330.1:0-176628 GCA_004026905.1 Hystrix cristata
GCATATACTGATTGCATGAACAAGCATCCAGCAAGCCATTAGCAACTCTGTGACACATATACCACATATGTACACACATACACCACATATGTACACACATACATATATGGTATAAGCAGAAAAATCTCATAGTTGTCTCTGGGGAGTGACCCTGAAGTTTTGAAACTATGCACTTTTCATTTAATACTATTTGTAGGCTTAGAATGCTTTCATGGTGATATTTTAATTAAAAATAAAATAAGAGAATAAAGAAAGGTGAGCTGGTATTTATGTTTTCATTTGCAATCTCTTGCCCAGAGCACTGAACAGCTGAGAATTATCTTATCGCTGAAAACCTTCCAAGAGCTGTGTTAACAGGTGGTATTTACCTTGATGCCCAAAGCACAGTGTGATGAGTGTGACTTACCTCCAGCTGACACAGCCCCTTCTGAGCTTGCTCAGCCTCCTCTGTCCATCACTACCTGCTCTCTGTCCTCTTCAACTGCCATAACAACACAAAAACAGTACTACCCCTGTACATGTGTTATCTTCATTATATGATCCCTTCTCTGTACTTAAAATTCAGGAAGGTGGATTATCTTACTTTTCTTTCACAGAAAGAAAAATTCGTTTAATTTGCAATATGATTCCCAGTTGATATTTTTCTTATTTACTAATCACTAATGAAAATGAAAATTGTTTATCTTTCTTTAACTAAATAAATACTATTGTCTCATGCCCCCCATTTCTTAACCACCTGAGACTCCATCTCTCCAAAGAAGTCTACCACAGTAGCCAACACCCATTTGACCTCAGGGAAATTGTTTTACTCCCCTACAAGAAGCAAGGTTTGCTTGAAAATTGATGATCGACTTTCTTAGAATGGGTTTTATCGTCTAGATATTCCTCTAGTTCTTAAATTCTCTACAGATGGAAGTTAATGATAGAAATTCATCACAATGAGATACCAATTCACACGCTCTGACAAATATTTGACAAATATTTTTCTCTTTGAATTAATTTAAGACTCTTGGCTGCATAGTATCAATTCCCTGGTTAGAACAACATGAATCCCAGGTAGGGTCTTTACTAACTGTGCTAGCAAGGTCAAGCCACTTAACCTCTGTGAGACTCAGTTTCTTTTTCTGTTAAATAGGGATGATGCCAACTATCACACAATTACACTTCTAACTACACTCTCTAAAGAGACGTCTGTCATTCTTCATCCGATAAAGTTTTCTTAATCGTAGTCCTTATCTCTACCTTATACTATTCTATATATCTATCCTTTTATTTGCTTGAAATGTTCTTAAGGGTAGGCATCTACCTACTTAGTTAATGTATTTCTCTGCAGTGCTCAAAACAATGCTTAGCATATCATAGCTGCTCAACAAAAGTTTCTTGAGTGAATGGTTGAATGAAGAATATTGCTGATGGTTAAAATAATATATGTAAGATCCTTTGCATTTTGGCAAAAAGTAAGCGCCTGGTGAAAAATAAATATTATTATTATTCTGTGCTTACTATATTAATACTTTCCATTACTTGTTTAATATTAAAGACAAGGTGAGGATGAGGCCATAGCTCAATGACGGAATGCTTACCTAATATGTGTGAGGCCCCATTGCTGCAAAAATAATATTATTATTAAATAATAATAATTATCATTATTATTATTAAAATAAGCAATATCTTAGGATATTAAAACAAAGTATTTATTGTGTTATTCTTCCCTACCCTTTTCATTTCTAATTGTATCAAATCTCTCACATTAGAAATAAGATGTAACTGAGCCACTCATGGACTGAACTCTACAGTGACTATATTAAATAAGTTCCAAATACACTTATAATAGTAATTGTAAATAATAATTTATAAATCAAATAAGAGTATGCTCCTAGTAAAAGGTAATAGGAAATGTCTGTTATGAAGTCAAACCATAATATATTTCCATATACTACTGCGAGCAATTAAGTAAAAGAAAACACATAAGTGGACCTCACACTAAATGGATCTGTGAGTGAAACAAAAGGCCACAATGCGTCTCAAACTGTGCACTTTAGGGTGCCAGGGAGAATGCTCAAGGCAACACAGGTGTTTTAATTCTTGAAGAAAGCAGAGCACCACCTGACAGGCCTCATAGGAGTGACTAGCTCCAGGCAGTTCACAGTTTCAACACTGGCCTGCATTACATACCTTTTGATGATGTCCTAACACTGCAAAGCTGGATTCTGGCCATTGATGTGATAAGAGTATCACGTGAAAGTGAGTGTGGAATGGAAAGTGAGGGTGATGTTGTCCAGCATGATTTCAAGGATTATGAAGTTACACAGTGCTCACAGGAGCACATATCCCATTAGTGAGGAGTCACAATGATTTACTAATTAAATAAAAATACTTTTTTCTTTTAACATATATATTTTTTTTCCAACAACTACAATCATCAAGACACAACTGCTCTTTCAGTTGTTTGAACCCAATTACTTCATAAGAAGAACCATTAAGTCTTTTGTTTGTTTACTTTCTAAGGGCACTATGGGAAAAAATTAGGGAGAGATGAAGAGCTCCATGAACTGGTGAAATCTAGAAACCTCCCTTGTACCAGCTACAGAAAAAACCACTGTATCGCATGTAGTTAGAGATCACAAAACAAAACTTGTAATTTGCCAAGAAGTATAGTGGGAGATTGACTGGAGGCCCTCTGAGAAAAAAGAATGTTGTCAAAGAAAAGATACTCAAGTAACCAGAGAGGCCTGAGTAAGCTTCTTGGATGTTGATTCGATTCGGGGTGTGAAAACAAAACTTTTGGAAAGTATTCCATTCCTCAATGGATCTTGAGAGCATAATACTAAGTGAAATAAGTCAGACACATAAGATTGAAATTCACATGGTTTCTCTAACATGAGAGACCTGAAATATAAATAATTTAAAAAGCAAAATAAAAGAGACGTATAAGAAACAGAGGTAGACTCTGTAGAGATGGAAGGAAGAAGAAGGGAAGGGAGAGGAGGGCAAGGGGATAAAAATGATCAGGAGGTAGTATGTCTATGTATCAATCCCTAACTGAGTGTAATCTCTATGTAATACAAACATATACCAACGAAGCTTTTTTTAAAAAAAAAAAAGAATGGCCCTTACAAAGTAGGTCTCACTTCACTGTGACCAAGAAAGAAGAGACACCTTGAACTGCACAAACTATGTGTGCAGGATAGAAAGAAGGATGAAGAATGAGAAGGAGAAAATAAAGGAGGGAGAAAGAGATGGTCCATGATAATTTGTTGGAATGTCAGTGGTTCCAGGAAAGCCGCTGTCCTCTGCCACTTTATTAATGTTTACTTTTTAATTTAATATCTAAGCATTTCCTATAATAGCTAATTTTAAAACTGACTTTGTGGTCTTATTCCCCCCTTAAAAAAAAACTTAACTTTTACCTTTCTTCATTAAAAGGTACTCAGTTGACCAATATGTGAATTTATTTCAAGACCCCATATCGGCCTGATCTGCGAGTCAATCCTTCCCAATCATTTTTAAATAATTCTAATACAACCTCAGTGGCCTGTGTGTGTTTTAAATAATATAAACCCCTTGATTTATCGGGGCTTGTTTCAGAGGTTTGACACAGTTTCCTGCTAAGTTTCTGTGCTCTATCAAGGCCCCCCTGGTGGCAGTGTCCTGATTCATTATTTTGGTTTGCATTTCCCCTTCTGCGCCCGTCAGTCATGAGACTGGAAGGCTTCCCTGTTCCCCTGCCCCTTCTCCTCCTCCATGGCTCTGTGTCCAGCTCACACTCCCGGTGAGGCTTTTATCAACCCGAGTCTGCAGGTTTTCCTTACCTCATCTGCTTTCTTCCAGTTGTTAGCTTTTTAAAATCCTCTCTCCCAAACTTCAGCCACTTAAGAAAAATCCCTTGGCTGCCTCACTGCCCGTGCAGGAGGCACTCACTAAGGGGATCACATGAAATGACTTTATTTTTAGGCAAGAGGAAGAAAGAGACGTGTGCATCTGCAAGATGGTGACAAAACCTTCTTTACCTAGAGGCACAAACTAAATAGAAGTGACTGGCAGGTAGGACAGGCACACGGTGCCATTTATCCTTCTCTGTCTCTCCTTGATTGTTTATACTCTTGGTTGTGTTAATTAATTGCTAAGCAATTAAACACTTAAGTTATCAGTATGGATTATGTGATGGTCATGAAAGAAAAATAGTGGAAATACTTTAAAATACAAATCAGGTAATTTAGTTTTATTTTCTTTATAAGCAGGTTCTAATTCTTCAGAGACACACTCCTATCCTTCATCAATACTACACGCAATAATTCTGAGCAAATGAATATGCTAAACAAGCGAAGCAGGCTGATTCAGACAGAGCTCACTGCCTGAGCTCTCTCTCCTCACATCTACAGCTGTACAGTTTCTGATGACAGGACAGGGATCCGCAGGAGGCAGGCGCAGTATCAGAAACACTCCTGGTGGGGTCCCAAGGCAGCTTGCTGGATTATATACATCCTCACCCAAATTTTCTTTCCATTCTGCAATTTCCAAACCACTTGGTGGTTCTGTGCCTTGTATTTCTATTGAGACAACTTCTAAAAACCCAATGTTACCAAACAATTGCCTATGCCTTTATTAAAAGACTTTGGAAAAAGTGGGCTTTTCCTCAGTCTAATCCAGAATGAGAGGAAACCACTGCACCGGGCATCAAGAATTCCCAGCTGAAAATCCCCATCTGTGCCCCTTGCTCATTTGCTCCGAGAGGTGTGGGCTGAGCACAGCAAACCCTTCGGTCTCATTTCCACTCAGACATTCTGGCTCTAGGATAAGATTGCAAACCTTCTTGGTGCAACAGCAGGCCACAGATATACATGTGAGAAAGGCCACCTCCTCCGAAGTGTCCTGTGGCCACGCTGCTGCAATCAAAAAGAAAAGGCTGGGGGTGGAGAGCAATGACTAACAAAACTAGTATTTGTATATGAGTATCAGTGGGCACTCTCTGCCTCTCTGCTAAAGTAGGGACTTTAAACAACTGGTCAAAGATGCACCTTTGGGTATCTAACAACATTCAGAGAAGGAGCTATGTGTGTCTTAAAGACAATTATTCTCCATATCAGAGATGCAATTTTCTTTGGAGGCTCAGAAATCATCCAAAGCACTGGTTGCTGCACTATCTTTCCTTCTAGACAGCATGCACATTTTCCTCCTGCCCACCCTAGACAGTGCTTAATTAGCACCATCGCAGGCCCAAAATAAATAGGGACTGGTCCTCACTGTCTAGAGGCCCAGATTATTTTAATATTCCAAGAGTAACCAAGGCAACTAGAGTTTAAGGAACACAACATTACTGCCAATAAAACTTTCTGATTTGTTCAATTTTGTAAAACAGTTATTCTTTAAAACTGAAAAAATTGTGTTAAGATTTAATGACACTTGGAAAAATTTTTAGTATTAACTTCCAGCTTTATCATCTAAATCCATCCCAATGAATCTTCATCTTCATCAAACACTTAAAGACACACACACACATGGTGTTTATTTATATACCAGAGCTATCACACATCTTTGGGCTCATATTTATAAATAGAACCAAAGAGAAATTTTCATAGAAATGTTAATGATTTCCATAAAAATCCTCATATATTGCATGACACTTGCATATAACATTTTAATTAATTATCTATTCATGAAACACTTGGGTACTTGCATGCTTCAGCGTGATTAATGCAGCATTAGTGTGAGGACACAGTAAAGACTGTCTCATAAACCTTTCTTCAAAATGTTTCATATTTGCAAAGCACCATGCTCAGTAAATGACCCAGTGGTCTGGCAGATAATGCTCCAATCTGTTCTGCACAAGATCTGGTCTCTTCCAGCCCTGTTTGATTTAGGCCAGATGAGTCACATGGGAGATCCTCAGGCTATGAAGAAAGATAGAGCCACAGCCAGAGCATGTGGCACTTTGCAGTCCCCAGAAGCCAATTCAAAAATAGGCTCCAGTCCTTCCTTCCTCTTGAACAAATGCTGGGATTGTGATTGCTATGGAGAAACAACTCTGGCAGGGGAAAAAGTAGACTTAAAGATGTTCTTTTCTTAATAATCACTAGTGGTTATCCATGCCTACTATGTGCTATGTACTCTACACCTATTTTCCAATTCGGTCTCCAAAAATTCTTGCAAGATACACACACACACACACACACACACACACACGTGTGTGTGTGTGTGTATGAAAAACTCCACAGTGGGAGGAATCTGAGCCTTAGTCTTTGCAGCTGCCAAGACTGCCCCTTTCCCTTCTTTCAAGGAATCAAATAAGAATCTATACTATTTTAAAAGAGGTTTGTATACTCCTAATTAATGAACTCAACAGTTTCCAGAGTCTCACTCACACATTCATCCCAAATTTGCAAAGAGCTTAGAGGGGAGAGAGTATCCTGCAAGAGTCTGAACACTCAGGTCTGTGAAGATGCACCAGAATGGAGGGGTTAGGCAAGGGTAGGAGATTCACAGCCATCCAGTGGTTAGTTGACCATCAGAGGGTCCCACAGGACAGACACAAAGAAGAGAGTAAACAATTGCTAGAATTCAAAATTACTCTGTCTGATTTTATGAATTACTCTATCTCTCTGGTCATTAGTGGTCTCATGTTTCTCCTGAGTTTTGCTGTTTGGTTTTGCTTCTCTACACAATCTCCCCTTTGGCTGTCTGAGCAAGAGTTACCTCCAGTTATGTTCAGTCTTGTGAAATTCACTGCCCCCCTCCCGTTACCAACACCAAATAGAAGATCTTGCACTCCCCAGTACCAAGATGTGAAGGCACAGATCTGAGAGAATCTCAGACTGTCCCTTCCTCACTACCGAGGGGCCAGTGCTAATCAGGTATTCCAGCCCAGATTTCACCATCATAGCACACCTGAAGGACAGCAGCTACAGAAGCATCTAGTGGCGGCCACGTCGTTGTGTAGCACTGGCAAAGCCGTAACTGCACTAACCCTACCAAAATGAGGGCTACTTTCTTAGGATCTCAGTGTCTATATTTTTCCAATCTGGTTCTTCAGCGCCTATGAATTCGGTGAGACCGTAATTGTCTCCAAAAAGGGCATTTTTCAGCCAGCATTCATTTCTGCTGCTTGAAACTAATAAGGGTGGCATACCTGCATGCACACACACACATACACACACACACACACACACACACACACACACACACACACAGGCCCTGTTATAGATTGTACTATTGTTCAATCATATTAACTAAGACAGCCTTAAGGTTCTTATTAACTTGACTAAAATTTAGACAGCCTTCCTCTTGATTCTATTCTCTTGCTTTAGAAACATGTCATTGTTCATTCTTTCTCTGCCCCTTTGAGATATAAATCTTAGCCCAATTCTTGCCAATTTTGAAACATAGGGATGTCTTTCTCAAGAATTTGGAGTCATCTCTTTGAAATACAATCAAAGAAAGAAAGAACGCTGACCTCTCAGTCTCTGTGAGAAAGTAGGAGCCTAATTTAGGTGGGCATCACATGACAAATTGGAAAACTATCTTTCGCCATGAAGATAGGTGAAAGTTTACTTTACTTTTGAGTAAGCCCAATTAGCAAACTATTTGCATTACCATCCCCACTCAGCCTCTGGTACAAGATGGTGAGACCTTTTAAGAGCTAGGGTCTAGAAGGAGGAAGACAGATCAATGTCTTTGAAAGGAACATTGGAACCCTGGCCTCTTCTCTTTTTTCACTTCCTGGCCACCACGAGGTGAGCAGCTTGCTTCACCATGAATTCCCTGCAATGATATGCTGCCTTACCATGAGCCCAGACCAATGGAGCTAAATAACCACGGCTACGCTCCAAAACTGTGAGCCAAAATAAACCTTTCTTCTTTCTGATTTTATTGTCTCAGGTACTTTGTTACAGTGATGCAAAGCTGGCTAGCACACACTGAAAAAGGGAAGTTCTGAAATAAACCAGTTGTTTCCTGGATGCCTGCTTTCCATTGTTACTGCTCATAAATTAAGCAATCTCTCAGAGCTTCAGAAACCTCTCAGGCCAAGAACCTGGAGAGGAACACAGGATAAACTGAAAACAGCATGTGTGCTGCACCAAGAGACATAAGCCTAGAGAAACAAGGGACCAAGTGAGATCTCTGGACAATCCCAGGTGATGTCTCAAGGAAGTTTTGTTCAGAGGACTTCAGAATACTCTGCTCACATTCCTCCAAAAGAAATTTGGTAGAAAATGTATCCCCATATATACTTTTAAATTGTCACCCAAATTTTTTATTGTAAGTTTAGACAAAAAGTTCTCATTAATAGGTGGTGCGAAATATTGAATATTTTATAAGACAAAATAAGTTGAGGATTGACTTTAGCTGAAATCAATATTTCATAATCTGCTTTGATAAAATAGATTTTAACTATCTTATTGAAGAACTTTGCTGAATCCTAAAGGAACTACATGAAATATGTATTTGTGGTTCTATCTAATGTATCTTTAAAACTTTGTTAGCTCTGGAAAACACGGCTATGATTTTTTAAAGAATCTTACCACCAGTCAAATTTGCAAGGCCCAGCTTCTTCCTTACCAGAAGTCTCTGTAAAATCAGAGAGACAGGAAGCCCACAGGTTTCTCCTCCAAAACTAATACTGAAGCCAATGAAGCCCAGCTCCAAGTTAATATTTCTAATTATTCCTTCCTTTAATGCATGAGAAATTTCTAATCTTGGTGAAAATGTGCCACATTAACAAGCTGGTTGAAGGACAGACCATTAGTTGGTAAAGTAAGAGAAGAAACATACTAAGCAGACACTTTCTCGGGTAATCTTTGAGAAGAATAGATGTGGAAGTTGGGAATCTTAAAAGCAGTATGTTACTGCATACTCTTAAAACTACCCATGTTTGAGTACCCTTGGAAAACATGTGTACCTCTATTGGAAGAATGTCCTATATGCACGTAAACATAGTTGGTGTACCTACAACAAAGAAGCAGCTTGGCAAGATACTTCTCCTGGGTGCTTTCTGGATTTACAAGACAAGCCAGAACAGAAAGCCTAATCCCGCTTGAAGTGACTCTTCCCCAGGACTAGGTGACAAGGCGTCACTGCGGTGCTGTCCTCAGCCATGAACTGAAGCATGAGGCAGAGCTCTGGGGGTTTCACTGAAGATTGAGAATTGTGTTTCCCGGAACTCAGATCGTGTATCTCAGAATGCAAACAAGGCCATAAACTGTCTCCCCAGTTTTATACATATTTAAGAACTCATGAGTGATATATCTAAACTCTTCTACTAAAAATCTCCTGCTAGCAACTACACTTTTGAATAAAGAACTGTCAGTACTGGAAGATTCAGAACTCTGCCAGGAAGAATTTACCACAATAGAATGATCTAAGTACATCATTTCATGCAGTAGTACTGTAATAATGGTATATTTCCATGGTATAGGGAAAAGGATTTCTTTATTAAGCTGTGAGTACATTAAATATCAATATAAATATCATTATAAACTAATCCTATACCATTAATCTGATGGCATTTTCTGAACAAAGCACCACACTCCAACATACCACCAGACAAGGCATCAAGGAAAATATTGTATGCTGTCTGATTTAAAGAAAAAAATCTATCTCCGATTATCCACCCCAGAGTGTACTGAATCGACAATGAAAAAAAGTATTGTACATATATGCCCACTACCCCATGAATGCAACTCCACACCCAAAAGAACAACTCTATAAAATCAAATACTTTCCTCCTTTCTTAAGGATTGGTGTCTATGATTCTAGTCTTGTTAGAAATTTGGGGTCAAATCCAAAAATAAGAATTTTTTATATGTTGTCATCAGATTATTTGGGAGAAACTCTTAGTTGCATAATTTAGTAGCTATGATTTAGTCATTCATTTCTTTTGGAAAGGGGATGGTAGAATAGTAATTTTACAAACAAACATAACTGTCTATATGGAAAAACATAATAACCACACAAGATGGTTAATCAACATACCAAACATAAACTAAACAACATAAGCCAAACACAAAACATGACCAATGGCTGGTAGATAAACATGAAATGTGTTGTCTTTCATCTTAACTGTGATAAATTTTTAATGAGGCAGACCTCTTCGTACCACAGTCAGCCTTGATTTAATAGTTAAACCACACAGTTCAATAATTGTATATCAAGTAGAGTTCCTCACACCACATTTTATCATGTTTTCAATTATATCATGCACTCAAGCTCCTTCACATATTGCCTCTGTGCTCTCTCCTCAACTCTCTGCTGAGCTTCTGGACTGGGTAAGAACATTCACATAGGCATTTACCTAGCATCTACAAAACAAAAGGTCCAAAATGAAACTGAAATGCTTTCCCATACCTTCTTTTTCTTCCATGTGGTAGACTTATTGTGGTCAACTTGAGCCAGAACGCCCAGCTGGACTGAGTTGGTGTGATTCTGGGCATAGAGGATTCACCAGAGGATTGCTGCTGGCGCAACATAAAGCAGAATGGGAGCAGAGGCTAGTTGGCGGGCTGTTTCCCAGAAGAGGCTCTGCTGCGGCTGGTTCTCCTGAAAGGAACTCAGCTGTTCTTGTCGAGGAAGGAGCTCAAGGCCCTTCTGTCATCGAGGATGACTGCTGTTGCTTCGGGGGAGCTCCGGCCTTCCTCTCTGCTATAAGCATCATATCCTGGTTCTAGTAAAGCTTTCTTTGGCCACCATCTGCAGACACAGACATACATGGGACAGTGCTGTGGGCTGCCAGCCCTTGATTGGATTTTTTGGGTCTCCAGTGCCTAGATAGACATTCAGCACTCTTCCTGTATTTGGCTTGTGGGTGAATACTGTAACTTACAAATGTCTTGTATTAAATCTGCTCTCTCACAAACCACTGACTCTAGAAAAGCTAACTAAAACATTCCAGGAATCAAAAGCCTTCTCACCTACCTATTTACTTTGCGGGGAATTCTCCTCAACTCTTTCATGTTTATACCCTTATCCAGAGATGTAACGAACACTCCAAGATTCTCACATACTCAATCCTTTCTTTTATACAGGTTGAAGTCTTCTTCAGATTATTCTGTTATCTCTATTTCCTCAGGAGCAAATCCCTATGAGTGCTAAGTAATGGTGATCTGTGATCCCTGTCATGCTGATAGCCTTCTCAGGTCCTTGTAATTCCCTACTGACTTCGCATTTTCTGTGAGAAACTTTTCCTTGTACTCTTACAAGCTTCCAGTTAACCCTGTTTACTTTCTTCTTTTAGCAGAGATATATATTTGTTAGTTTTATAAACTTTCCTTTTACATATCTCTCTAAGATTGATGTGGAAAGGGAAGATTTCATCAGAAAATGCTGTCTTCACTGATCTCCAACTAAAGGTTTCTCACGATTTTGACCATAGCCTCTAAATAGTCTCCTCCCTCCCAGATTCTCAAGTCACAGTGCAACTAGTGCTATCCTGAAAGGCTCTACTAGGACCTGATCATTGATTTTGGTCTTATTCTTTTACCGAAGAGTGGTAAAACATATTCCTAGGGCCTCCGCTAAGGAAAAAAAAAAAAAACAACTCTGGTAAAGATCTTAGCAGAGACCAAAGCTGCATCTTCTTTCCAACCTATTTCCCAGTGCATCTCTTCACCAATCCTGCCCACTAGCCCTCCCAACTACTCAGAGAATCTGCAATTTCACTCTTCTTGCCTTTGCTAAAGTCACTCATTTCACCTGCATGCCCCATTCACTTGTCCAGCTCCAGACAAGATCCTGTGATCTCTTCTATGAAACCTTCTGTATGTTATTGACATTCTTTAACTGAGCTTCTGTTCGATACAAGTTGAGCATCCCTAATCAAAAGACAAAAAATCTGAAACTTTGGGACACCAACATGACATACCCCACCTCAGGCAACATGTCATAGTCAGAATGCAGGCACACCAAAAACACAAAACAAAATTACTTTCAGACTGTGTGTAGAAGGTATATGTGAAACATAAAGAAATTCATGTTTAGACCTGGGCTGTACCCCTGAGAGATCTCATTATGTATATGCAAATATTCTGAAATTTTAAAACATCTGCAACTCTTCTTGTCGCAAGCATTTCAGATAAGGGATACTTAGTCCATATGACTCATATCCCTGTTGATGTACTTGTAGCTCATTCTGCCTTAATGCATTAGCATCCCTAACTAGGTCATAACATCTCTAACGCAAAAGTTATTATTTTTTTCCATATTTCAAGCACTACCCAGCATGATGCCCAACATGTAAAAGGCACCCCACAACTTTTTAAAAATAGATTCCCCTTGCTCCAATACCTAGAAATGTTGTTTGGCAAATATATATTCATAAAATTAAATTCAAGGAATCAAATAATTAAGCTTCAGGGACACAAAGGTTTGAACCAGGATTTAGTAGTACCGTTTTAGACTGCAGGATAAGGAAATTTCCTTTTCTTGAAATTCTGAACCGGTACAACCTGGAATCGCCTCCCTGTCTGAGAAACCCCTTATGAGAGCCAAGCTCAGGGTTCTAGCATCTGCCTGCATCCTCTTCAGGGTGTTTACCTGCAGTGTAACCATGTGTCTGTCTGCCCTGCTAGACTGCACACTTTCTGGGAGCAGAGGCTAAACAAAAGTGTATTGACTAAAAAAATGCCTGGATACCACGATTTCCCTCATTTGTCCTCAGAATAGCCCCAAGCTATAAAGGAAAGCTGTTGTTATTTTCTAATAGGTAAACTAGAGTAAATGGAAGTTAAATGAACTCACAGGGTTAGGAGAAAGGACTCTGGTAGCAGAACTGAGGTCTTAAAATCAATCGCCACCTCTCTAGACACTTCTTCATAATATAACATGTCTGTGGTCAGTAAAATAAGAATAAGACAACTTGGATCTTGTTACATACAGGAAATAGCAAAATGAATAAAACTGCCCTTTAAACACTCCCTTGGTTTCACCCTTTCAGTCAATTCAAAGAGCTTCCAGAATATAACCTGTACAAAGAGACAGCCAACCACATACTGATCAGCACAGCATAAGGACTTCTAGGTGCCCAGGGAAATATGAAGATGACCTGTTCAAGACTTTAAAAAGCTACCACTATCGCCATATTTAGTGCATATTAATTTCTAACATTTTCAGTATTTTTCATTATACACAGTGTCCCCTACTATAAACAAGATGCTATTACGAAAACCTCACGTAGCCACATAGATAGCAAGTTATTATTATTACCCACTTTGCCAGCTATTTATTGTTTCCTATGTGTCACGCAAGTTGCTAAGAACTACATAAGTTCTCTCATTTAATCCTCACAAAAATATTATGAAATAGGTACAGTCATTACAACATTTTTAAACAAGAGGACTGAGGTTCACAGAGATGAAGTCCTATGCCCATGGTCATGAGGCAAACAAGAGACAGAGCTGTCTTGGCTCCTACCCACCATGGACACCATCTCTGGCTAGTGTCCCTGTAGCGATGTATTCAGTCAGGTCCTCTTGTATCTTCGACATTATTGCCAAACTGAGCTATGTGAAGTTGCTGTTTTTGTAGTTTAAAATTGATCAAAAAGTTTGACAATAGAACAAACTATATAATGATATCTGCAGCTTTTGGACCCAATATATTATTTTATTTCTATTTTGTATATTTATCCAATAGTATCTGCTGAAGTTATTACCACAAATTACAGTATAACTAGCAAGACAAATACTAGTCAATCCTCTAAGTAATCAGATCCCTAATTCTGATCTCAGAAAGTGTACACATTGATTAGATAAGAAATACGTTGGAAAGATTTGACCAGGAATTTTCTTCCTAAGAAAACCATTTCCAGAACAGCAAAGAGAAAGCTATGAGTGATGATTTGTTTCTTCAAAACTGCAATGATTTACTACTACGGTCTCTACATTTCCTTTAAAATGTAAACACAAAGACTAAGTAATTCCAAGAAAAAAGAATAAAAGGGAAGTAAATGTCATCACTGCTCCCTCCGGCAAGAGAGTATGAAAACCAGGCAAACACGCAAACCACCCCCTTCCTTTCCACCTTCACTGACCACTGTGTCTTCTTCCTGTCCAGAGCAAAACCTGTCCTGCCTTTTCTGGCACTAATCCTCCCATTCATGTTCTTCGTCCCAGCCACTGTCGCCTCCTCTGGAACCTGCCTCCATAAATGTTCCCTCTTTATATCCTCAGCTGCTCTCTCTTTGCTGGCTCAACTCTCAAGCACACAAACAAGCTTGGATGGTCTTATCTATCAAGTGTGCCTACAGGCAGCCCCTTCCCTCAAGATGTATTTTCCTTTTTTCTCTTCCCTGACAAAGTGACTAACAGAGTGAGGCTTTCTGCCTATACTTCCTCGCCTTCCATCACTCATTCTCCCAAATCAGCCAGGCTCCTCTGGACTCATTCTCAGGGTTGCCGCCATTGACTTCTTAACAGACTTAGCCCTCATCTCATCCTCCTTCATCTCCCTGGCTTTGTGTTAACATTGTCTGCTTCCTCTGCCAGAATTTTGTCTGGAATTCATTGATACCTAACTTTCTGTTTCTCTTCCCACCTCGATGGCTGTTTTCTACAGCTTCCTTCTCCATCTCAACCCTACTTATATAGAGCCAAGCAATCACCTGACCACACTAGGGTTATCCTCCTCGATGGTTCAGAGCTTTGATACCCTTGCATAATTGTTTTCTTCAGATTCCCCTCAAGTATCGCACGCTTTCTCCAATCTTCTTAAAAATACTTGTTTCCTCCCCAGTGTTCCCAAAGTATTGTGTGTACCAATAATGCAGCACTCACCATACTGGTACTCAAAGCCATCTTTTCTGGTACTGTTGCCCTTCATTTCTGCCTCTGTCCTCACTGTTCCTTACAGAAGGACTGTGCTGCATTCTTCCACACTACCTCATGTGCCAGATACCACCAAGCCAGAGCCTGGTTCATCACAGCTCCAAAGATGACTGCTTCATTTGTTAATCTACCTGTCTGGCAAGACTTACATGTAATCCTAGAGTTTATACTAAGAGAATTTTATAGTCTCTGTTAACAGTAACAATTCACTACATAAGACACCAAAGCATTCTAAAGGTAATTAATTTAAAACTTTTTTTCTTCCTGAAATAAATGTTTTCACAAATAAACCCTTTAAGGTTCTCATCCAGAGAAAAATCCATGCACCAAACAAATAAAACAGATTCTCTCGAGAACACCCATCAGTTTTCCAAGTCAGTCAACTGCTTACTGCTGCTTTCTTGACTCCTACTTTATAAGTCCAAAATGACAAATGACCTCACAGGTGCCTGGGCAAATACTTCACTGCTCTCTGAAACATCGGCACCAATGCCCATCCATACTCAGGATTTGCCTCATTCTAAACCTACAGAAATATCTCTTCCTGCCAGCTGAAGAGACATTTTATCAAAGTCCTTTACTCTTTTCTTGTTTACCAGGATATAATTTGTTTGATGAGCTTCTCTTCATTTCTAAACCTCGGGGCATTAAAAATAGCTACAGTGGGAAGAAGAAGAAACCAATTTCTGAGGAAGATATCACTGAAATGGAACCTGAAGGAACCATAACTAAAGACGCTTCCAAAGGTAACACTTACTAAATGGCATCAAATACTAAAGTAATAAAAAAGTAGGTTAGTGATTGAAGACCTTATTACCTAACTTTAATCCCCATCAGAGCCCTGCAAGGTCAATGTCATTATCCTTTTTTAACAGATTAACAAGTGGAGGTTCAGAGAGGTTTAGTAATTGTTCCAGGTTCCCTAGATAATAAGTGGTGGCCGCTGCCATATGTTGGAATGACCTGACAGACCTTCCTGAAGGAAAACTGATCTGTCTGAAAGTTCTCCCTCAGCTCACTGATAGGTGGTTCCTGGCCAGGCACTATTACTCCCATAGAGAGTATCAATCCTGCACTCTGTGTGCATTTATGCTGTGTACTGTTCTACAAGCCTTCAAAATATTTTTTTCATTTAATTATTGAATGAGTTATGAACAGGCAGTATGATTTATCAAGTTTTATGTAATGAATTACAAATGGGGTAGTATCATCCCTACAGGTAAAAAAAAAATGAAACTCAGGATCTGAAATTCAGAAACAAACCCAAGTCTCGGTTAGCAGAGCTAACAAACCAACCATGTTCCTCCCCCACACAAGGGTGCTTCCACAACCAACTCTGCTGCTTACCTCGCTGTCAGCATGGTTAATGTTTCCCTAAATCAAAAAGATCCTGCCTAAGAACAGCACCAGGAACCTGGCTCTACCATTCTGCAATTTGGTGGTTAAAAATCATATTTAATCTATTGATCTTCTAGGTAATCTAAAACATATCTTCCTACCATGCCACCTAATTAGATACCCTTGAAACTTTCACTCTCTGGACTCCTTGCAGAAATGCCCGGCCACGTTTGATTTCTGCGGTTCTCTGCATCCCTTGCCTGTACCGAGAGGCACTATAAGAAACAACAGGGTACAGGGTGAAGCACCCGTGCCCTGGAAGCAGACTCCTGGGTTCTAGTCTCAGGTCTGCCACTCACCAGGTGACCTGGAAGTTATTAGGCTCTCTGTGACTCTCTTTACTCACCTATGAAATGCAGATTTTGGTCACATCTACTTCAAAGTTCTTCAGGGACTACTTAATGAGTTAATATATATAAAACATTTAGATTAATGCCTACTACATAGTAAAATTCAATAAATATTAGCTAAGCATCTTATAGATTGTTAGATGACTCTATATTGGGAGAAGAGGAAGAAAAGGAAAATCATGAATGTAGCCTCCTAGAAGCTTAAGGGACAGTATTCACAAAGAAGGGAAGAATCATTTGCCTGACCTTTTCAAAGGTCACTGTAAAACTTGGGCTGGCTAAGAGGAGCTCTTCAATGAGGCTTTTTAAAAAAGTTGCATCACTCTATAACTTAGTCACCCAACAACACAGCATATTTGTGGTCGCTCTGTATTTATTCAGAGAAAGATTTTTGGAAGATTTAATGCAACCCAAATTTCATATATTTTGACCAGAAAATAGTATAATAAATTGCAGTTCAAGATAAACTAATTGCATTTATGTTGTTAGCCATGGAAGCTAGACGTACTTGGTATATAGGAGAGTCTTTCTTCTGTTATCAGGTTTTCATTAAAAATCACTGCCATTCTTAGGCTTTAAAAAAAACCTTTAACCTTTTTTAAAGGAAAATTTACCAGAATAACATGGACATGAGTTTTCATTACATAAATTATTCCAATCAAAAGTTGTATTAACCTCTGACATCTTCATCTTCTCCCGGGGCTGAATCTAAAGCTAATTAATACCTAGTTAAGCATGCAGCTTTTGCCCTATAGGCCAGGATAAACTTATCCACAAGGCAATGATACATTTGCCCAATAGTAAATCTCACTGAGGAGAAAACTTTTTTATTTTATAAAAATTTTTACATAAAATAAAACTACAGTGAAGAAAATTTGCAAACTATAGGTAGGGGAAGATGTTATATTCCTTTGCAGTAATCATTATTCTTATCTGAGTTTTTCTTCAATTTTTTTCCATCTATATTTTTATAAAACTTTAATTTTAGTGTACACATAAATTTATATTCTGTTTTTCTCAGTAAATACTACCATAAGCATTTTTCAAGCTGGTAATCTTTTTGACTGCATAATATGGAGTTGAATGATTTTTCCATGGCGGTGAACATTAAGATTGCTCCTAATCTTCATAATTTTAAATAATGTTGTGGTGACCACTTTGCAGCATGTGTCTTTTTCTATCTTCGTATTATTTTCCTAGGTCTCACTTCTAAAGGTAGATCCAATATCTATATAATTCTCCATGCATATTATCTAACTGCCTCTGAAAGAGTCGTATCAGTTCTACTGCCTCCAGTGTTCTAGGTGAGTAATCAATGTTGCTAGATCCTGACTTTCTAAATCAAAAAGTTTTCCTATCACAATAGGTTAGAAAGAAAAAAAGGAGGTACCTCACTGTATTACTCTTTACTTTCCTCATTTCAGAGAACATTTTTCTTTTCACAGTTACTTTCCACTTTTCCATTGTGAGTTATCTATTCATTATTGTTATTTGTTCGCTTAGTAGGTCCCTCATTTTTTTCATTGATTTGCATATCTCTTATTCATACAATTATTTAATACCAAAAGTAAAATGTTAGAAGAATCCTTAACATTTTGCTGATGTTACACTACACCAAATAGTGAAACCACAGTCATTAATACATGAAAATTAAAATATTGTAGGACCACTTCATCACTGAGCTCTGACATTACTTGAGGGATGATGTGGAGATTTTAAGTCTTTATTTTACCTGAAACTTAGATACCTGTTATAATTATAGTTATCTTTTGAAATTAAATGTTTTTTCAAATGTATCATTCCAGCCAATTAAAAACTATCTTATTCCTTACCTTTCTCCTGGCCTTTTAACAGATTTTTTTGGAACAATCTGGTGAATGCAAATAAAACTGATGATTCTGCCACTCTAAAAGTGATACTTACCCTGAATCTCAAATTACCTGGCATTTCTTAATATTAACATTATTATTAATTGCCAATATTCACTTTAAAAATCACTATGTGCCAAGTAGTATTCTGTTTTACACAAATTATCTCATTTTATTGTCACAACAAAACTTTGAGCTGGCTATTAGCTTCCCCATTTTTGGTTGAGAAAACATGAGTTCAAAATGGCTAACCGAAGCCATTAAGCTTGTGACGGGGTAGAACAAAGAAAGTCTCTGTCCCACATCAGCTTTACATTAATGCAGTCCTTAACATGTTATGTACCACTAACACTGAGTTGAAGAAATTTAGAAACAGTTTGGCAAGTTCATCATATATTCATATTCCCCAACTGATACTTCCATTAAAAAGGGTGACATCACTGATTACATTTTTAACATTTAGCTTACACAACTTGCTAAAATTTAGACACGCTGTTTTCTTACTGATAGCTTTAATCACTAAATGACATTTGTGCAAATATTATAAAATTCGCCAAGTAAATACTTTGTTTCTTTTGACATATGGCATACAGAATATCAGGTTGGTCCAGATAAACTATATGTCCTGGAAACTGACCCAATTGCCACATCTTCTAATCATATCTAGAGGAAATACAACTTAACTCCTATATGGCAAGTGCAAAGATAGGTAAAAGACCCCCAACCCCGTTCATGGGGAGATCCTCTGAGTGGCACCAAAATGTCATCTCCCAGAGCAGCTTCATGGCTCCTACCCCAGGAAAATATTCCCAGTATCCAACAGATTTAGCAGGTTATTTTCCAAATTTGATCATCTGCACTCTGACTTCTCTTGACTGAGTCATGGCTTCTGAACTCTACATCGCCCCCTTGTGTGCTCTAATCCATAACAACTCAATGCCCAGCCAAAGCAGTGTCCTGACCTGGGGCACTGTGGAAAATGTAAAGACAGACAAGGTACACATTCTGCCTACCAGGGCATTATAATTTAGGGGGTGGAGGTGTATATGTATGTGTCTACAATGCTCACACTTGTCAGGGATGTGAGTAGAATAGGACGTATAGAAATTACCAAATAAAGACAGGACAAGATAAACAAACGCCTTAAATCATACCTTAATGTACCTGGGGATTCACATGAAGGTAAGAGCATTTTAATGGAGGAATTGGGAAAAGCCCTGAGAGAAGATGGTATTTCAGGAGTTGACAGAAAATGGTTAATAATTTAACGGTTAAAGAGGTTTACTAGTCAGCTTTCCATTGCTACAGTGAAATACCTGTGGCTGCTAAGTTATAAAGGGGAAAGTTTCATTTGTCTCATAGCTTGGGGAATTCAAATTCTTTTTGGGGGGATTCAGATTCCAAGGTCAGGCAGTTTCATTCATTTGGCCTCTGGTGAGGACTCTGGATGGCTGCATATCATGGTGGGAGCACATGTCAGACCAAAAAGTCACATCTCCAACATAAGCAGAAAGAGAGAGAGAGACTGGGATCAGTCCCCTTCAACAGCATACTTTTGATGACCTAAGGGCCCCCCACCATGCTACACAACTATGTGTAGACATGGATAGACACACATATACACCTTTTCCTTTATAACTGTCACTGACTTCTGAAATACCATCTTCTCTCAGAGATTTTCCCAATTTTATTAAAATGCTCTTACCTTCATATGAAGCCCCAGGTATATTAGGGTACCTGATTTAAGGCATTATTTCTTGTCTTGCCTTTATTTGGTGATTTGTATATGTCTTACTCTACTCACACCCAAACATTTCCCAATATCATCACCCTAGGGATCAAACCTTTCCAGATGGGCTTTCAGGGATACTCAACATCCAAAACACAGCAATGAGGGAAGAGGGAAAACATTTCAATGGAAGCAACCAGCATGAGTTAAACTGAAGAGAGAGAAAAGTGCAGGGCATTTTTGGAGAGTGACAGGCGGCTGAGCTAGTTTACAGCACAGAGTTTGCATATGAGTACTGTGAGAACTAAAACTGGACAAAGAGGAGAGTCCTAAGTCATAGATGATCTTTACTGCCAAAGAGGTAAGCTTTGGAGATTTAATTCAGAAAAGGCACTGGAGGTTTTGAAACAACGGAACAATAGGATCAGAATTGCACACTAGAAATAGAATGGATTGCATAGGGAATCATATAGGAGTATATTGAATGGACTGGTGCTAGGGAACATAAACAAAGAAGGAAAGGTCCATTAGAAATATACTCTAGGATCTCAGCTAGAAACGGTAAGAGTCTAAACTAAGGAGTGGCAATGATTGCAAAACAGAGATGTGAGAAACAACTTTCTCTCATAAAATCTCATTGATGTAGAGCCACGTGTACAGGAGGGGAAGGGAAGAGTCAAATAAACTCTACGTCTTGATGACTAGGAGACAGAAAATAAAGTATGCAAGAAGAGATTGTTTGGGGGAAAACTGATGATTAGATAAATTTTGAATATGATGATTGCTACTGGTTGAATTGTGCCCCCTTTGAAAGAAGATATGTTAGGTTCTTACCTGCTCTCAGTACCTCAGATGTGCTGTTATTTAAAATAAGGTCATTTTATAGATATGATTCATTAAAACAGGAGGATAACAGATTGTGCCAGGCTCTTATTCCAATATGAATGGTGCTTTAATAAGAAGAGCAGGCATCACAGGGAAGGGAGGCCATGTGAGACAAGTACATAGAAGAAGACCACGCACGGCAAAGGCAGAAATTGAAGGGCTGCCACTGAAAACTGCGGAACACTCAAGACTACTGGCAAACACCACACGCTGCGGGAGGCAAGGAGGAGTCCTTCCCCGCAGAAGGATCACAGTCCTGCCAACACTTCGATTTGGGATTTCTGGCTCCAGAACTGTAAGACAATGGCCCTAGAAAAATTGTACAGTGATTTTTTAAAATAATAATCCCTGGATTATTTTGTCTACTCACAGAGCGGTCACCTATAATCTCTCCACCTGAGGACAAACACTGATAACACTAGGTACACATCCATCCAGACTTGGGTGTGTGTGTAAGAGAGAGAGTATGTGTGTGTGCGTGCACATGGGCGCATGCATGATTTTAAAATAGAATTTACATTTTCCATACTACCTTCTGTCCAGGCCATCTTTTCCAAGCAGAATGGCTAGTATTATATCACATAGATACCACACGATTTAATCAAACCCTTACTGATGGGCATATTTGGTATCTATGAGGAATCTAGTTAGAAATGTGTTCCACCCACTAACTACATATCAAAAGGAAATAGTGATAATTAGCTTTCCACATTTTCCCACTCAAGTCCTTAAGAATATGGAGATATATATATGTTAAATTACATGCATATATAAAGTTTAGTGCATTTATATCTTTTCCCTGAATCCTTTATCATAATGTTTCTTCATATTTCAAAAGAGCGTAGACTCATCATACCCAAAGGCTCCACATATGCATCTTTTCTATGGCAACATGAGAATACAAAGTTGGGATGGCTTGCACACAAAGTCACAAGAGTGTCAAAGGTTAGTGTGTCTTATCCACACATATGACAGAAATAAAAGAAACTTAGAAACATAAATACAATAAGAGATGGAAATGACATAGAAACAATTTTAAAATTGATGTAGACTTTTCTCTCAAGCTACTAGATAAAATAAACACCTTCAGATTGGAAGATAAACAGATGATTTATTTGTTTAACTTTAAAAAGTATTGTAAATAGTCCATCAAAACTCTACCATTAGTTTTACCACCACTAGTAAAAGTAATTGCCCTAAGATAACTAGTTGTTCTCAGACAACATCTTATTTTCCATGGAATAGACTCATTCTCAGACATCCAAAGAAAAAATATAGTAATTTACAAATATGAGCACTTTTCAGCTACTGATGAATAGCTTTCTAGTTCTTCATTGAAGTTGTCCACATTCTTCATGTCCTGATGGTAATAAAATATAACATTATACCTTGTAGTCTATCATGGGCATCATAAAAAGTGGCCTTTGTAGAGAATGACTAGGTAATTTTTCAAAATATCATATGCTTTCTTTAGTTGATTCAAATAAAATGTTCCCATTTTAAACATAAGGTGACAGGGCTGACACGAGTTCATCTTTGGTTTACTCTTCTCTAATGCCCTGAGTCATTGATGGCTTTGTTACACACAGCTCAGCTTTTCTCACTTTAGACAGAGCTATAATTCTTATTGTGAATGCAAGTCATTTTAACATGAGGTAAGTGTCTTTTCCCACTACAAGAAAATGGGAAGTACTCTATTCTACCTGTAAAGAAAGAAGAAAAGAGTTATAAAAATGAAGTACTTTTTAAAAATGATCATGAACTACTCTCCTAATAAAAAATAAACTTTCATTTTGTGTCCTTGGATATACAGCATAATGAAGCAGGCACTAAGAGTTCACTGTGATCTAAAAATCACTAGGAATAGTTTTCTACTGTAACAAAAATGTTATTTTTAGTACCTCAGAGCTAGAATCATCAATAATTGGCATTCTAATTTGAAAGTCATCAGGACCTGTTATTTAAATGATCTTTGATCAATTTCCTGCCAGGTTGAGTTTGTTTCTCTATCCTTCAACCATGTTGTTTTCTATTCCCCTTTCCAAATTAAAGACTACATTTTATCACGAAGGGGAAATTTTCTCAATGAACTAAATTTTGCCCTTTTTTGGCCCCAATTATCTTTTTTTTCTTTTTCTTTTTTCTTTTTTTTTTGCATCTAATAAAGAGGATATGTTTTCCTAGTCTTCCTCTCATCTCATACACGTAGCCAGCATATTTTGCCATTTGGGGTGTTAGTTCACCTTCTAGCCATTGTATGCTTCCTGGTTTTAAACTTACCTGCCATCATCGACATACCTTATTCCTGGTTTAATACTCACACCTAATCCTTACTCTTGGGCATTTCAAATCTGCAGCTCTGCATAGCTGCCTGGATTTCATCCCGTTCTATTCATCCCATTGTCATTCTTATAAGAATTATTGCTTTCAGAAATAATCTAATTTTCATGGATTTTTCTACTTACAAATACTTTTCTTATTTATTTAAATTTTCCAAAGTTGACCTTCCTGAAATTCATTTTCTTTAGATTGATATTTTCACTTATTTAGCAGTCTTTGTATATATTTCAATCTTTAAGCTCATTTTCTTAATTAACTTATATGTTCAC
Organism: Hystrix cristata; assembly: GCA_004026905.1. NCBI lineage: Eukaryota > Metazoa > Chordata > Mammalia > Rodentia > Hystricidae > Hystrix > Hystrix cristata. Next base: position 23,653 of record PVJO010001330.1, read on the forward strand.
TAAAGAAATAGCTTTAGTATGTAGGTCAAAAGCTAGAAGCATGTAAATACCAGCATGATCTCACCTTCCATTTTGCTGTCTCTATTACTGTCTCTCTCCCTACCTGTTCACAGGTAATTCTACCTGACTATGATCCAGACATGCTCTGCTTCCTTTACTCCATTAACTGTGCTACATGTCTCCCATTAAACACATACTTTTATCCAATGTGCCCTTAAAAAGTGAGTCTTCAATCGTATGGACTTCTTGTCATAACAGATGAAATCTGACAAAATCTGGTAAATGACAATAAACTAGTCAAAGAGCAAGTTAGCCATAGTTTAAGTGATTTGGATAAAGTGAAAAATACAGAGCTAAAATGAGAAAAACAGCCTCACTTCCTTACTGAAAATGGATTTATTATGAATGATACTCCCTATGGGGATGAGGACATGAAGTTAATCCATATGTGCTTCGTTGATCACTACCAAGAATGACCAAACATGACTTCCCTTATTTTCAATTAAAATATATGGAATTATAGAAATTTGAGAAAAAAGTTTGACTTGAAAAAGATTCCTCACCCACACTTGATCGCTTCTGTTAGCTTTTCCTCACCTTTCTGCATTTCAACTCCTTATTAGGGGAATGCAATGAGCTCTCCCTGCGTTGCTCATGATAGACGGTACAACCGTCTTCTTATGCAGCTCTACTCTCCCAGTCAACACCACCAACAGACTGATTCATGGCTGAATAAAGTTAGTGTTCAACAGTTCAACACTAGCTCATACAATTTCTTCCTTATTTAAAGTACGAAGCCCTGTGTTCTCCAAACTTTATAAAACAAACCTAAATAAACCACATCGTATTGGAAAAAAAACAATTTTTTTCAAGAGACTTATTCTCAAAGTGACAGCACCTGGGTATGAACTAGTTTATAAAATTGCTTTTGTCCTGGGCTAGCATGACAGCTCTGAGAACCAGGGTCAGGCAGTAATGAGAAGAAGAAGACATCAACTCTCAACATGATTTATACCCGTATCTCAAAGAAATCCAGATATGTGCTAGGAACATCTATCTGAAGTTTCTGTCCAATTTCCTGGACAGAATAAAGATTTTCTGGCTTTTTTAAATTTAAATATTATACTTTTAAAACCAATTGTATTTACAACCAGCTCCAGGATCACATCTAATCTAAGAAGTCCATATACTGAAATCTTTTTATACATATTTGGTAATGATCACACATGAAAGAAGCCGGAATATGTAGAATACTCCCTTTTAACCTTCTCTCCTAGGCTTGTCCCCTAATTCTGATGGGAATCTTCTATACATTAAATAAAAGTGATGAGGACTTTCCTTTGTGTTGGGATTGCTAGCTTCATAGACTTATGTGAATAGTAAGTTATTATATTCGTGTATTAAAACCTCTGTCAATAACAGATATTTGTTATAGTAAGTATTTGTATAGTGAGTGTTTAGTAAGCTGAATATAACCAATGAATGAGCTTCTGATATTAAAAATGTTCTAACAAACTAAAAGATGTACTCAGGTAAGAATTGTAAATCTGTATGCCAGATTTTTAACATAAATTAGTATCCATTCTCAAAACAACTCTCCCAAACAGATATTTTACCTCCAGTAGCTGATGAGGAAGTAGAGGGCAATAAATTAAACTATCTCACCACAGCAGAGCTGCTGTTTGAACCCACCCACTGTGTCTGATTCCAAAGCTTTTCTCTGCATCTTGCTGCCTTTATTTTCAAATGAGTTTAGGATTCCCTAAGTTAATGACAGACACACACACCATAAATTAAAATCAGCAGTATACTCAAAACTTGATTTTAACTAACAGCTTTTTGGGCCAAACATTCTCCTCATGCTCATAAGAAAAACACGGGCTCACCCGGGTTCTGTTCCTTTCCACGCTCCCCTCTGCGGCCCACCTCATTAGGATGCTGGTAAGCACTGATCTGAACAGAAGGCAGCCGCCAGAGCACCAAAGCAAAGAATCAAGAGCATACTGAACTGAATGGCTCTAAGGTGTGCCTAGGAAGGGAAAACAATTTATTTTCAATTACAAAGAATAGTCTTCATTATTTTTTCAAAAAGTGAAAATCATTTTAAAGATGAAAAATGATCTCAAATTCTTAAATCACACAAATTATCATTTTTAGCCATGTCTTCCACTTAAATAATTTAGAAATTCAATTCTAATCACTTGTAATAAACCACTTATATGTACAGATATTCTTGGAACTAGTTGGACTGCTTATTTTTAGATGTATATTTAAATATATATGTTTTTCATTATAACCACTTTGTACACTATATATGTGTGTGTAGTATATATGTGTATTTTTAGACAGTTTATATATATTTATCTAAACATAAGTGGTTAATGGACATTTATGTATCATTATTTTTTAGTCCAAGTTTTTATTTTGATCTGTAAAAAATGTTTTGGAGAGCTCGGTAAATTTTGAGAGCTTATTATTTTATTTCATACTGATATTAGCTTCACTATGCAATGATAGTGAGGCATTCAGTCGGTGCCATCAATAGGATCTGTGTTCATCCACAGAGATATGTCAAATGAAGTGAAAAACATTTGCAGACTACATTATGTTATGATAGTGAATGAGTTTAAAAGATGTCAAGTTCTGCTTAAGGAGTTTTATATAAAATAGCATTTACATTAGAGAAAGGTTTGGGGGAGGTGAAAGATGTAAGTCATCAGAATTTCATTTATTTTTAAATACAATTAAACTCTCAGAAAGCATCAACACTGTAACTTTGAAATGTCTTTTTTTAAACATTACTGAACTATCACATTATGTCTCTTGATTTTCTATTGCATTCCTGAAAATGAGTTCCCTTTTAAACAATGGGAAGATTTGTGAAGCTCATAGCATGAGAGAGGGACAAAGTATTCAATTGTACTAATTATACTTTCATGTTATACCATTGCTTGACATATATATTTACCACATTTATAAATTTCTGGAATAACCGACATGTTCATATGCATCAGAACTGCCCATAGCAACAATCGGCATACCTTGCACCACGAAGAAATGGAAGTACAATGTATACTTTTCTAATAATGCTAAATATAATCCACATTCTTGTGACTATTACATTAATATTATTTTGAATGTAATATCATCCATTTTACACTTAAATACCGGTCTTAGGACTCATTGACTTGTACCAGATTCTTTCCAATCAGTCTCATTTCATCTTCACTAATCCTAGAATTTAAATTCAAAATAAAAAATTATTACTTCTTTGGAAAAAGTGTTTCTAGGACAATGATCTATACAATGAAATAAAAATGCTGCTAAATATGGGCAAAGAAATGTATAATTATCTTCATATATTTTATGGATACATTCTTTATAAATAAAAATTTAATAGAAATTGCTAACTATATTGATCTATGCTGCCATTTTCATTTTCTTCTAATATATCAATGGTTAAAAATAAGAATGAGAACAATGACTTCTGAAGACTCAAAACAGATATTTGGTTTTAAATCCAAGTCCTCACTCAAACAGTCCACTACATTCTATGATGTCATGAGAACAAACATCATTCTTTGCTCTTTTTTGTCTTTGGTAGAGGGCTACTAACAGTAGTATCTTGTTAAGAAGTAGAAATAAGCATATTTACTTCATAATTACTCTACTAAGCAAACTGTAAGTCCTATGCAAAAACCAAGAAGAAAAATTACCCTTTACTATGAACATTATTTATAAAAAAAATTATAACACCCTTACGTGTAACAAATTATTTTAATTTATACATGAATTTTTTTCTGAATCTTTCATCATTTCAGGAAAAAAAGATTTTATTCCCAGCTGACTATAGGGAAGATCAGCTCATCCTTAATTCATTAAGTACCATTTTTTACTCGCTTACGTTTGTCAAATTATAGGATTCATTATAACAAGAATGTAGAGTTATGGCTTTAGCTCTTTTTGTTCTAATCCTTTTTTCATGTATTCTTTCTTTTGATTTGTGACCTTCATTACCAGGAGAGCTCACATAATGCTTTCAGTTCAGTTCCAGGAGGATAAGCAGTCAGATACTGTAGGAATTATTTTACATACCAGAGTTATTAACATGATTACTCAGAGAAATTATATTACTATCCAAGGCACTCCAACACTTCCGGGAAAAAATGCTTCTTTATCTCAATTTTTCATTTAGCACAGAGGACACAGTCTCATCGATTAGTAGTGAAAATCCCCAAGTGAAAATTTCCTTAGCAAAGAGGAAACGCATTATAGACTTCATTGTATATTTAGTCTACCCGGTCCATGGCTTTCCTTACCTTTGTTTTCTTTGCTTTTGCATTGCAAAATAATGATTTTGATTACACTAGCTTTAGTAGTATATGTTAAATAAAATCACCCATAATCCTACACACCTAGAAATAATTACACACCATCTCAATGTTTCCTTCATATTTTTCTATGTCAAATGCATTTTCTGTACATGAATTAAGATCATTCCTCTTTTACAATTTTATATATTTTTCATCTAACATTATGAATATTTCCCATGTAATTAAATGTGCCACAAAGTATGGTTTTAATTTTAAGATGGTATAAATGTAAACTATTCTTATTTTAATAGTCCCTTACTTAAGCTCTACAAAGTACAAAACAAACCATAGTGCTAGACAGTTGATCAGTGGTTGCTGACGTTAGGGGAAGATAGAGTAAGAAAGACAAACTTAAAAGAAGCACAGGGAAACTTTTGGAGGTGGTGGATATATTCATCATTTCAATTGTGATGAAGGTTTCATGGCATGGGTAAACATATACCAAATTTTATGAACTGTAGATATTCTCGGTTGTTGTACATCAACCATACCTGAACACATCTGGTACAAAAATAATTTTCAAAATTCTCATTATTGCATAGTAAGTTGGTTCCAAAGGTTAGCTACTATACAGTGGTATCAAAGACAATTCACTGTACATTGCAAGCTTATGGACAGGTTTGAGGAAGAGATATTTCAATTCTTGAGCAATGCACAACAGATTATATAAATTACTTTAAAATTTTCTGAAACTTCTTCCCCTAAAAATATTTACTAAACTTTCACAGATTTCTATAGCATTCTACTTCATCCTATTAAGTTTTAAAATAATACATTTGGGGCACAATTAGATAAACCAAAAATTGCTATCATTACAGCTCTCACACCCATTGAAGACTTTTCATGATCTAGACACATTAGCATTTTACATTAATATTAACTATCTCATTTCTTTCAATAAAATTAGGCACAATAAGGTTAAAAATGACAATAGTAAGTAACGAGGTCACGAGGAAACTTAACTGCAGAATTGAAAGTCATTTGGAAATGTTTGGCATTCTCCCTTCAGGTTTCAAAAAATAAAACCTTCAGAGAGGACAATGGATGAATTACGTATTCATATAATAAGATGCAATACAAAGGAAACTACTGATACCTGTGATAAAACTTGGATGACGAACCTCCATAGCAGTATGCTGGGTGAAAACAGTCCTATACAGATGAGTACCTGTTACAAGATTCCATCTGCATGATGCCCAGGAACAGGCAAAGCTAATCAGCGGTTACAGAAGTCAGAAAACGGTTTAACTATGGGGCTAGGTAGGGTTTGGGGGAGTGGATCAAGAGGGGCATGAAAGAATATCCCAGACATGGCTGCATGGGTGCATGCAATTGTTAAAATCCACACTAAACATTTAAGAGTGTGTATTGATACCTCATTTTAAAAATTAGGATTAAGCTACATCTCTAGAAAACTAAAGATGTAGCTGTAACATGAAACCGACCCAATTTGTATCCTTTCTGCCCATCGTGCTCCTAATTTCCACCCGATTAATCTAACGGGATGTGAAAACAAGGACAAACACCTAGATGAGGGGTAGTCAGGAACAGAAGCCATGGTGAGGAAAAAGGATTTTCTTTTTTATCAAAAGAAATAGAAACAGATAAGGCAATTCATTTCAAACGAAGATCCCTTACTTTAAATAGGCTAATGAGATCATTTGGGTGTGTTAATTTGTTTCACTATAGTAATCATTTGACTATATATACATATATGGCAAAACATTACGTTGTGCATTGTGTGCCTTAAAAATACACAGTAAAATTCATTTTTAAAAAATATCCGATTTAAGGCCCGAAGTAAAAATGAACACAAGGCCAAAGGATCACACGACCTCCCAACTTCCCTCTTACAATGGCCTTGTTAACCTGTCACAGTCCACTTTAAAGCAGTAGGCTGTGGCTTAAAACTTTCACATTTGGATAATTTGTCTCCATAAACACAGCCAAATCTGACTCCCTGTAAATTGCACCCACTGCATCTAGTTCTGCCCTAGTTAGCAAACCTCTCTTCTGTGACAGCCCTAGGGATACTGCCAATAGGAAGAAATTTTCCTCTCAACTTTTATAATCAGACAAACTGTTCCCTTAACTCTTCCTGATGTGGCATGATTTTTCAGTTATCTCATCACTCTATTTTTTAAAAATATACTCCAGACTTGAGATTCCCTGTGTGGTGTAACCAAACCAGAAAGCAGGTAAGCTCTACTTTCATTGGTCCATACTTGTATTCCATGCTTTAAAAAAGAAAGAAAACACACAAGCTTAATATCATATGGCTTCTCTCATACGAGAAACCCAAAATATAAAGAGCAAAATAAAAGATAGGTAACAGGAAATAGGGAGATAGACTTTTTGCGAAAGGGAAGGGGACCAAGAGATGGAGAGAGGTGGAAGGGAGAGGCGGAGAAGGGGATGAAAAAGAATTAAAATGTGTTATGTGCATGTACCAACTCCCCATGAGGAATGTAAGCATCATACATTGCAAACATGCACTAATAAAAAAAAAATTGAAACAAGAAAAGAAAGCCTAAAGTGCTCATCACAGCCCAAACGTTCATTGTCACATGAAAATGAAGGAAGAGCCACACAACCAGGGTTGTGCCATAAGCTTGCTAAGAGAGTAGGAGGTCAAACTTCACATGCAAAGTAGGCTGAGGTAAAACGCATTTCAGCAGCATGAATACAGTCTCACTTCAAAGCTTCCTGCCAGAATAGTCTTTTAGAAGATTATTAACCAAAGCCAGGCCTGAGAGGTGGCCTTCACCCCTCTCTTTTTTGAGTAATGTAACATGGAGTTGAGCAACTTGCTGGTCCCAACACTGTGTCTGAAAAAACGGAAATAAGCGTACTTCACTCCTACTAAACCACTGACCAAAGTGGCATGCAAAAAGTAGAACAAATTAAATTTTAATTCTAACATAAAATGTGGCCCTTCCACAAAAAGAATCATTATCACTGCTGGATAAGAAATCTCTCATACAACACTAAAAGTATCATGATGGCTTGTTCCTGGATAATCTACGATGGAAATACATTCTCCAAATCCAAAAGAGCAGCTGCCGGGAGAAAACCATCTGATCTCTGTGGTTACTGAGAATGCCCCTGAGACTTTCACTCCCAGCAAAATGCTCGTGTGTTTATGATTTTTCAATATGATAATAAATTAAAGACTAAAAAATAACAGAAAAACAAGAAAGAGACAAATAGTATTAAAGGCTTTTGATGATTACAATGCACACAACTAGTAAAATTAAAATCTATGAAATAGGTAAAACCAAGTATTATAAATTTTAAAAAATTACATTGTTAAAAATAAGAATGGGAACACGAGCAAAATGAAAAACAATAAAAACTGATAAGTACAGGAAGATAAATAGAGGTAAAACTATGAAACCAAGAAAGAGAAGAAAGAAATAAGAATTTAAAAAGAAAAATTACTACATAGAGCATTAAAAAATTATAAAAAGATATTAAAAACACATAAAGCCATAAGCTGAGGTATTTAAGGATCTAACTACAATAAGGTGAAAGAGATTTCAGTTTTTAAAACATTATATGATAAAGCAAGAAAAGAACAGCAATCAAAAGAGATTCTACTCAAAAGTAGAAAAATGAACCAACATAACAGTATAGAGAGCCCAGAAATAAATCCTCGCACTTACAATTTTGCCAAACGTGTATCACAGAGAAAGGTCTCTCCTCAGTAAGTGATACTGGGAAAACTAGATATTCCTATGCAAAATAGACTTTTATCTCATACAATATATAAATGTGAGACCTAAAACTACAAATCTATTAGAATAAAAAATAGAGAAATAGCTCCATGCCATTGGTCTGGACAATGATTTGAGGGATATATTTCCAAAATCACAAGCAACAAAAGCAAAACTAGACAAATGGGATTGCACCAAACTACAAATCTTCTGGATAGCAAAGGAAAGAATCAATGGAGTGAGGAGACAACCTACGGAATGGGAGGGTGTGTGTATATATATATATACACACACACACACACACACACACACATATATATGTATTTTTTATAAGAAGCTAATATCCTAAATATATGAAGAATCTAAACAATCCGGTAGCAAGAAAGGAATATAGACATTTCTCAAAAGTATACATAAAAATGGTCAACAGGTATATGAAAAAAAGATCAACATCACTAATCATCAAAGAAATATAAATTAAAACTACAATAAAATATCATCTCACATCTGTTAGAATGGTTATTACCAAAAAGATGAAAAATAGGTTATCATGTTGGGAAAGAGGAAAGTTTGTACACTGTTGGTATGAACATAAATTAATATAGCCACTATGGAAAAATCTTATGGAGAATTCTTAAAATATTAAAAAAATAGAACTCTCATATGATCCAGCAATGCTACTACTGGATATATACACAAAGGAAATAAAATTGGCATGTCCGAGAGAAATCTGCACTCCCATGTTGGGCACAGCATCATTCACAATAGCAAAGACATGGGAACAACCTAAGCGATAGATGAACAGGCAGAGAAAATGTGGTATATATACACAGTGGAGTGCTCTTTGTCCTTGTAAAAGAAGTAAATCCTTTGCAACAACATGGATAAACCTGCGGATTATTATATTAAGTGAAACAAACCAAGCACAGAAAGACAACTACCACATGGTCTTCCTTACACGTGAAATCTAAAAAGTTAAACTCAGAAATAAAGAGTAGAATGATGATTACCAGGGGCTGGAGAGGACAGGAGGAGGACTGAGGAGAGGTTATTCAGAGAACACGAAATTTCAGTCAGGAGGAATTAGTTCAAAAGACATCACATAGTAAATATGTTAACATTGATATACTATATCCTTGAAAAACATCACGAGTAGATTTTAAATGTTCTCTCCACAAATAAACGATAAGCATGTGAAACAATGAATATGCTAATTATCTTGATTTAGTCATTCCACAATTATACATATTCAAAACATCCTATTGGACACCTTAAATATATATAATTTTTATTTGGCAATTTTTAAAACTGCTGATTAAAAAAAAAATAAATGGCAGGATGTTTTAAATTAAACCAGGAGGATTTGAAAGAATTATTTTAAAGGAAAAAAAAAACACCTTAAGCACTAAGTAGTTTACCTAAATAGGTATGTATACTGAGAGTGTTTCTTCTTTATTATCAGTATGTAAAAGTTTGGTATAAATGGCCGTGAAATTTAACCGATTCAGTTTGTTTTTAAAGTCTTTTGTACTTCTTACTTTTTAAACATAGTTTACTTGTCTTGTACTGATAATGGTATGCTAGTCTCCTAATATGTTTTTCTCTATTTCTTCGTGCATCTCCTACAGTTCCCACCTTATGCAGATGGTTTCTTATGTTATTTGATGCATAGTTATCAGTTTTATTTTCATTGTAACTGTGGCTTTCTTTGGTTTGTTTGTTTCATTTTGTGAGATAGAGTTTCACTAAATAGTTTAGGCTGACCTCGAACCCACTTATGTAGCTCAGGCTGGCCTGAACTCTGAGAGAAGTCTCTGGCCTCAGTCTCTCGAATGCTAGGATGACAGGCATGTACCACCACGCCTGGTGAACTGTGGGTTCTGGCAACATTAAAAAAAAATTTTTTTTTGGTTTATTTAATGCTTTTCTGGACTAAATTCTATTTCATTTGACTTTTACAATCCCAAGTCCTGGTGTTATTTATTTATCGTTGGTGTTGTGGTATTGGGATTGAACTGAGGCCTCACACATGCTAGGCAGGTACTCTACCATGGAGCTACATCTCTAGCCCCTCCTTACTTCTTATTGATTACATTTGCCTTGTTTATATTTGCCTCTCCCTTTATTTTTAGCCTTCTGAAACACTGTGTCAGGCATGTCTCTTGTCTTCAGTGTAGAGTTAAGTTTTGTTCTGTGAATCAGTGTGACAACCTTTTTTCTTTTAATGATGATTTAAGCCTATTACATTTATTGATGTGGTTATAATATGTTTGACTAAACAGTCATTTTATTATAAATATACTGTAGGTCTTGTGTATAAAAAAGAATTGGGTAGTTTAATAAACTAAGGCAATCTAAAGCAGAATACACAGAAACTATTTAAATGAATAGAAAGGGACTCTAGCTAAGTAGCATTTGCTTTCTTAGATGCTATTAGAGACTTGTTCGGAGTTTATGGCAAAGGCAGCAGGTACAGTTCCTGGCAAAGCATTTCATGACGCTTGTAGCGGAAAGATGAAGAAAAAAACACTTCCCATGTCAGATGCTCACCCAAGCCCTGACATCAGCTGGCCCACAAACACTTCGCTTGGGGGTTGGAAGAGATGATGTCAAAATACAGGCATCTAAGTTGGCCTGCAGGACCATCGTAGGGCATGTGGGGATTTGGTAACATGAGTAAGGCTTGAACATTTCTAATAACTACAAGGAACGAGCAATCAGAGAGAAAGAAGTGGAAAATCTGAAAGCAGTGATAACTGAAGGAGGAAGCTCCAGACTAGATAGGACAGGATAAAGAGCTCAGAGCAAGCCGCACAAAAATTCATTAAATGTAAATCCTTTCATAAGCAGTTTTTTATGCAATACCACAGAGCTCGCTGAAAAGCTCAAGGCTTAACCAGTAGGACCAATAATGAATGCAGATTTGGGGCACAGAGTTGCTCCTGGCATTACTTCAAGAAAAAGGACAGAGGGAAAGATAAGTTCACAATGATTGGTTAGGCAAGTCCTTCCCCTATGCTATTCATCCCATGTTTTATAGACCCTAAAGCCTTCCCCAACTAGGATCTGGTATATTTCCCTAAATTACAGCATATATAAATAATCACTTTCTCAGAAATGTTGTTTTGCCGGTAGGACAATATAATTCATTTAAAGGTAGCGAATCCTGATCCACATAGTCTAATTAACCCCTCAAGCACAGTTCCTTCTGGTGGATTCAGAGCAGCGTCAACAATATTCTCACCATCTCTTAAAGGTTTAAGGCTGCAGGCCACCTATGAGGAGAGTAAGTGGGCAGGGGACAGCAAGTGGTTCCCTCCAACACACACACTCAAGGTACCTATCTCAAACTACAGAAGTGCCTTAGTTCAGTGCCCTGCAAAAGGAATTGGCTTGCTAGTTTGGTAGGGCTGCCATAACAAAGTGCCACAAACTTTGTGACTTACACAACAGAAATACATTGCCCCGCAGTTCTGGAGAAGTCTACAAGAGGTCCTTCCCTCACAGTCCTCAGAAGAAACCAACCTTGCCAACACCTTGATCAGTTTAAATGAATAGGAAGAGACTCCTACTAGCTAAGTAAAATCTGCTTCTCTTAGATGCCAAGTATTAGAGACTTGTTTCGAGTTCACTGCAACAGCAGCAGATAGAGTCCCTGGCGAAGCAATTCACGATGGTTGTGATCCACTGATGAACACAGAGCCCTCCTGATTCGATCACCTCCCAAAAGCTCCAACTCAACACATGAACCTTTTGGGGGGCATTTTAGATCCAAAACGTAACATTTTTCTGAAGTTCCCTTTTTTTTCTTTAGGTGTCCTTTAACTGTTTCTCTTATCTAGACATAGTCCTTACTTCTGCTCTTATTCTGCACTCTCTCCTTGGAAGTTCTCATGCATTTTCATCCTTTCCTCTACTCCTCGTGCACTCGTTGACTGGGAAGCAGAGTGAGAGTAGTGACACCTGTAACATTCTGGTTATTAGGACTCCTTCAGTATTGGGAGGTGATGGAAACTTAGGTGAGGCTTTGGGAAAAGAATGGGTCCTAGGAGCAGGTCCTTGTTGTCCCTGGCCCCCTCTCTCCCTTCTCCCTTCTTCCCTTCCCATCTATCACCCTCTTCCCTGCCCATCTTTCTCCTAGCTGCCAGGAGTTGATCAGCTTTCTTCCACAGTGTCTTTCCACAGTGATGTTTCTGCCTTGCCACAGACCTAAAAGCAACAGAGCCAGCAGGCCACAAACTGAAATGTCTCAAACAGTGGGCCAAAATAAATCATTCCTGCTTTAAGTTGTTTTTCTTAGGTATTCTGCCACAGAAACAGAAAGCTGGCTAATACAAAAGACAAACTGCTAGTCAGATAGAAGGGGGAATCACAAAAGCATGACAACAGTTTCAACTAGTAATTAATCACATAGACGAATACTGTATCAAGTACCCATTAGAATTAGCATATTAGATGTCACCACTGGCCTAAGTAAGAGCAATTTTACTAGAGCGACGGAGGCTAAAATTCAAGGAAAGTCACTGAGAAAAGAAGAGGCAAAAGACCATGGCAGCAAGTGCAGAAGATTCAACAAGGTGAAATAAGATGGAATAAAGTGAGACTTATTTTCAGTCAAGGGCTATTGCAGTTGTTGTTATTCACATTTTAAGTAAGAGAGACATTAGAGATCCTTTCGAGGAAAAGAGACATTAAGGATTCTGAAGTAAGAGGTAGCAGTGGATACAGTAAGTACATGAAGGAGGAAGGAGACTGGAGCTTGGCAGTGTGGAGTTTGGTAGTATCTCAGTTCATTCATGCTGCCATAACCAGTACTATGTACTGGGTGGCTTATAAACAAGCAAAATGAGATGATGATCTTCTGTGTCCTCACACAGCAGAAGAGAGTGAGAGAGATCTCTGGGGCCTCTTCTACAAGGTCACTAACCCCATTCATGAAGGCTCTATTTTTATAACCTCATCTCATTCCAGTTACTTCTCCAAGAGCCCATCTCCTACCACCATGACATTGTGGGATAGACTTTCAACACATGAGTTTGGTGGGGGAAGACAAACATTCAGTCCATAAAAAGTATGGAATAGAGAGCTATACAATTCATTGTCTTTGACTAGAGAAAAAAGGATGGAGCTAAATTTTTAGGAAGAAGTAGGGATCACTGTGATAGACCCAGTTCTCTTGATGCAGCCAAAAACAAAGGCTATCTATTACGAGTGAGAGATAGGGATTAGAGGGAAAAGGAGAAGGGGAAGCCCAAAGTGAACTGATGTCAATAAGGCTCCCCCAGAGCCAGGACTCCATAACCATGGTGTAGCAATAGGCCGAAAGGCTGTGTGGTTTTCTAGAACAGAGTTCAGCAACTAGAGTCAGGAGAAGAACAAGCAAACTGCAGCATCCATCCTCACTCCAGATATGGCACAATGGGGGTAACAGAAACAAAATAATAGCATAGTTAATGGTGCTGGTGAATGGATCTCATGGATGATAAATCACATGGCCCCTACCAGGACGGAATGGAAGAGAGATTAAGAGGGGACTTAGTGCAGGTGTGAAAAAAGAAGACAACTAGGGAATTAATGTTCTATATCAACTCACCAAGTAGATGTAGTGGAAGTCCAATTATGAGAGCTCAGGAATGAAGGAAACACACGCACTTACAGAACTAAAATTAAATAGCCACAGTCATTGGCTGAAATGCTCTAACAGAATTTTGACCACACGCAATAACTACATGGTGTTACTTGTGAGATTTTATCGAGTATCTATTATAAATGATCACATTAAATGATTCTGCATATTTTATAAGACCGAAATTGAGGGGCCTACTTATCGTGTTGCTTACTTTTATTTTGTTCACACTGTGACTGATGCTATGTAGGATTTGGGTGGCTTACAAGGATATGAAAATATAACATGATACAATAACTTTAAAATAAGCAAGAGAGATGAGATTAATAAACTTCAGTAAGATGAAACTTGGAACTAGGTTGGCTTATGAAGCTTAATATTCCTTACGTCAAGATCGATGCAATAAATTTCTCTTAGAATTTAGTGCCACACAAAAGTTCTCTCCTAAGATACTCACATATTTCCTAATTATTAAACAAAGAGAATTGTTTAACTCATTTCATTTCCACTTGGATCTTGACTCCAGGAAACCTGGAAGTAAATATTTTCCCCAATTGTAATTACTGCCTTAGCCCAGTCTTTTCTATTTAAACCAACACCTTGCTTCATTATTTATACCTTGCTCTTTATCTTTTATTTAATGGAATTATGGTGGCTTTAATCGCATGCCAACTCAAACATCGCTGGAGTATGTGTAACATAAATTAAAAATAAACATCCACAAATCTTGTTCTTAATTGCAATCCAAATAGTCAATGTTTTACTTAAAATTTCTAGTTCCATACTTAATTTTAAACACTAAAATTCATTTCTGAAGTCATCACACTCTAAAATCTTTTTAATTACTTTTCTACATATGACAGACTGTTACAGAATGAAATATCCTCCCTGAGTCTGGTGTATCATTACATTTATCATTCTACATTCAGTAGTGGAATACCATTGCTAACAGTGTGTATTAAGCCTGTAGTAAACTGTATTATTTATCAGCATTCTTTCCTACTTGCTGCTATCTGTGTCCCGTTATCAAAAGCAAGAATTTTTAATAGCATGTAACAGACCAGGTATGGTTAGGTAAGAAAATTGTTAATTTAAGCCTTATCTTAATATGGATGATGTATTAGATCAACAAAATATGCCTTTACCCAGGTATGCCCTGAGTATTCAATCCACATTTGTATGGCTCAAAAGTAGAAATCCAAAGCTATCCCCACACACCATACCAAAGAATCATCCATCCTCACTGCTGTTAGATGCCCATGGGCTTTTTAGGTCAAAGCAGCTTACACATTCCATTGCCAAAAGAAAATAAAACAGTAGCTATTTTTTTCTTTATCTTATTTTACATCCATTTTATTAAATAAGAAATAACAAGTGTCAAAGCAAGGAAGCAGACTGGTGGCCCCCATCTGCCAAAGAAGCTTGGCGAAATGATTTTTGTCCACAGGGACCTTTAATACCTGGAATCAGTTTTCCCATTCAAGTCCCCAGCAATGTCCTTGTCCTAAAGGATAACCCTCTTGAGATGGTTAATAACTTCACACCTAAAATCGCTGTTCCTGGCAATTCAGTGGAACAATGGGCTAGAAACTGCCATCAAGAGAGCAATAAGCCCCAGTTCTAAAAACTATTAAGGAAAAGTCCTGAATGTTTTACTTTCTTTTCTTTTTAATATCTGAGATGCTTCAGTCCCTATAAGAAAAATATGAGAGTTTAAGTCCACAGTCTTCATCAAGCTTAATCTTATACCATGGGTCATAACCCCCCAATCAGCCATGCATACACAAATAACACTTCAATATGCTCTGCATTTTTAATTTTTTAAAAGAACCAGGTGGTCCTTTCCTATGTTTCCAAGAGGAAGTACAGAGGATCGTTAACTACACTATTTTCAGTTCTCAGTAAGCCAGTTTTTCTTAAAAGAGCTTCGAAAGGAATTTCCATCATATAAATCCTTTAACTGCATCCGTCACTCATTGTGAAAATTAATGGATAGTTGGGTTATAAAGCCAATCATGGCTGGAACCTGCTCGTCCATCTTATGAATGATATGTGAGAGTCCTTCAAGAATAACCCCCAGTTTATTGAAGACCCCTTCTAGAGAAGAGGGCTTATAGTACTCCAGTTATATTCACTGTCAGACTGCCAGGTGTGGTTTTCCTCGGCAATGCAAACCAACTGAAAGATTCTCATGCTTTGACATTAAGCAGTTCAAAACAAACTAGCCAGTATAAAGAGACTGAGTAGTGGCTCCAATTCTCCTTTCTCAAACCTTCTCTGAGATCTTCAACAACAACAAAACATTCATTCAGAAGATGGTTTTCCAATGCTCACTTCTCACTTCGGTATTGAGTTTAAAAGTCCATTCAATCTGAAAACCTTTTGCTCACCAGCTGACAGTAAGATGGGAAATCTATTGTGTTTGAATAATACGTGCTTGCTTCATTATTTAAGAATACTCAATTCTTCTAAATAAGATAAGCAAAACAAATGCTTTAGAATGGATAGAACTCAAGAACTGTAAAGCACAGATAATAAGTAAGCTAATAGCTTAGAAGAGGGAAAATCCACAGGGCATATAATGTAGAGACAACAAGTAGTTTGTGAGACACAAGAATATCATCATGTGTTACATACAGATACTAAATTAGTAACCTGTGAGAAACATTAAAGACAAAGCATAAATGGGATGTATGGTGGAACAAGCAAGAGTAGTGCTCTTTGAAAGTTCATAAAGACCAAGGGTTAAGGTAAAATCATGACACTCTGGGCTGCACTTATGTTATCTTTACATCAGCTATCTAACACAGCTTAATTCTGGACCCACACGTGCTCACCAAAAAAAAATTTCAGATCCAATTCCAAGCTATTTGGCAAGCTAACTGACAAGCTAAAGCTACTGGCATGTGTGCTCGTCTCTGTATTTCTTTGACAGACCAAGGGGGCCCCTCGAATACCTTCTATATGGCTGATGGGACCCCTTCCTCAAACCCCACTCCCATCCTTTTAACCACATCACAAGTTTGGAAGGCTGGTGTAGCAGAGCTAAGACATATGAACACTGTACAACCCAGCATTCAGATTGGAGAATTCCAGTCCTTCTTGCATACCATTCTTGGTACATTAACTAACCTATCTTAGTTTTTCCCCTCCATTCTCATTATATTTTAAACTGATTTAATAGACAATGTGAGTGAAGAGTCTTAATTTTGCCCATGAGTCTTTCTGTTCAGTAGTCTCTAGTGGTGTATTTGAAGGCTATCACGGCACCCTTGTAGTTTCTTGTATGAGAGTATAAGTGGAGAAACATATTAGATTGAGCTGAAAAAATATATGTATGAGTCAGCTTTCTCATCACTGAGACACAATCCCTGACAGCCACAACCTAAAGGAGAGGCTTAATTTGCTCACATTTCCACGGCACTCAGTACGAGGTCCGTTGGCTCCAAGGCAGAAACACCACGTCGGACAGGCACAATGAAGTGAAAATACTTAACTCACGGCGGTCAGGATGCAAGATCAGTGAACACCACCAGAGACGAAGGGGTCAGGGACCAGCTATATTAACCACAGTTGTACCTCCGTGATCCTCCCCCAAGAAGTGTGGTTTACTAATCCCCTCGGTGGTTCCTATGCCAATGAAGGTGACACAATTAAGCTTGTCCACCAGTTTTGGTTAGGGGTTTATGAAAGCATAATCAGGAGATTACTTTAACGCGAATATATGCACTATAATAATACATTTAGACGAACACATCTTTGTACGTTGTCTTGTAACAACTGAAGCTGAGAGAATCAAAGACATAGTTGGAAAGAAACCAATACGTACAGGTGAGTGTGCAGGCTTTTGTGTCAGAACTCGTGAGATCAAATCCTAGTTTCACTACTTCCTATCTTTGTAACTTTGGGCAAATTACCTCTTTATGTGTCAATTTCCTCATCTGCAAAACAGGGATATTAATAATACCTACGTGAAATAGTTACTCTGATGATTAAAGGAATTACTAGTATGTAAATCTCCTCTACTGGCCAGCTCATAGGAAATGCTCTCAAATATTTTAGCTATCATAAGAATGAAAGAGTACAATAAAAGGTAAAGTACTTGGGTGACAATGTACAAATGTTATTCTTTTTTGCCATGGTAATTAGACTCTTTTCACATGTTAATGCCACTGAAGTATGTAAAGCAATAGTAATAATTAGTGTGGCGTAACATGGATTTCGTAAGTTTCTCTTTAGGAATAGATGGTTTTTAGGAAGACTTGAGCACACGATAGAGTTCACTTGAGGAAAGTTCATTAAACAGTAAATGAAAAAGGATTCAGGGAGTCTAAGAGCTAGAAAACTTTAGGGTCCCAGGGCCAACTAAACGGAATGACCAGACCAATAAAAATAAACCAAGCGTGTGCAAATCTGTAACGTCCTACTCATAGCCATTGCTACCAGGAAGAGATCTTGGACTGAAGAAAGTCCAGCGCCCTCTGGATGGCCATTATGAAGTGGCCTGGGCTATCAGCAATCGCGAACATCTGCTACGGCATGTGCTTCATTCTTTGGTGGCATTAGAAAGATTCTAACTGCTCTGTGGGAAAGAGGATGACCATGAAGTGTCAATATATATTATAAGGAAATAATAACAAAAAGCACATGGCTTTTCTGTAGCCATTCCTATTTCATATTTCTCAGAGTGATGATCTCCTTAAATAAGCCTAACCTCACTTTACATTTTAGCTCCTAAATAAGGTCTAATTAACTGCACAAAAAAGTCCATAAAATCTACCTGCTTGGATACAGCTCAATTCAGCTAAGTTAAATATATCTAAATTCAGAGTATTAGTAAATCAGTAACTCTACAATTACACACTTTTAAAATCTAAAAGGGAAGTAAAGGCATTTTTTACAACCTTAAGGTGGTTAGGAATATATTTTAAAATAACTTCAAATATTCTTTAGATAGATATGCAAACACACTCAAACTCTCCACCACTAGTTATAATATAACAGCATCTGTGCTAGGAGGTCTGGGATTTGGAAAACTCTTGGTACACAAGTTTTATTAGTCAATTTTTCTATCCATCCCAGAACAGGCCACATAGATCTCCATTAGATACACGTCTTCCTACATTCATCCCACACCTTACCCAGAGCGCAGATGAGTCTGACCTGCTATGTCATATGCATACCTTTCTAATCCTTTCATAATACATGTCCTTTAACTATGTCAGCATCACACATTTTATACATTCTAACTGACTGCTCAATGTTAGGTCCCTAACCTAACATTGTTACATGGCAGAGCTGGTTAGGGCTCCACGAAGCTCAATGAAGTAAAATTTAAAGTGAAAAAGAAAGGCTTATACTTTTGTTTTTCATTAGCAGGCATAGCTGCCTAAACACAGAAGATAATACTAACTAAAATATATTTTTTTCTCCAAAAATAATGTAACTGTTGCATGTTTTCTAACTCACATGTTTTCTTCCATAGTTTGAATAACAAAAATAAAATGAATGAAATGAAATCCAAAAGATCACTAACCAGAGAAAATACTATGATGTATGAAAAACGAATTGGAGGAATATATGCATATGTATTTATTTTTTAGATAATAAGAATCAGAGCGTGCAGAATATCTCATAGCCTGCTTTTTGGTCACTAATACATTCTAAGCACTTTTTATATCTTTGTAAATTCCAAGAATATAACTTCAACAACTCTAAAACCTGCGCAGCTCCTATATTACCTTCTAGTCCTACAAGCTGAGTGACTTGAAAAAATAGAAATGTATTGTCTCACAGTGCTGAAAGCAGGAATCAGAAATCTGGGTGTCAGCAGGATTATGTTCCCTCTGACATCTGAAAGGGAATCCTTCCTTGTCTCTTCCTTGTTTCTGGGATTGTCAGAAGTCCTTGGTATTCCTTAGCCTGCAGTTCATAACTCGTCTTCACCTCTGTTCTACATGGCTGTCTTAGCTACTTTCCTGTTACTGAGACACAGAGTCTGAAAACCTCAGTCTAAAGGATAAGAGGTCTATTTTGGTGCACACTTTTTAGGGGACTCAGTACACAGTCAGCTGGTGCCAAGGCAGGAAGGTCATAGTGGAAGGCTTTGGGCGAGGAGAGCTGCTCAGGTCACAGTGGCCAAAGAGGCAGATATGCCTCTAGGTCGTGCCACCAGGAACTTGCCTCCAACCAGGCCCCACTTCCTGACAGCACATTCAGTCCCCCTGTGGTCCAATCACCTTCCACACACATGAGATTTTTGCATACACTTTAGATATAAACCATAATAATGGCACTCTTCCTGTGTCTCTCTTCTCTTCTTATGTCGACATCAGTTTTGCAGGACTAGGATTTCACCCTACTTTAACATGTTCTCATTTTAACTAGAGTACATGTGTAACTACCCTACTTCCAAATAAAGTCACCTTCTAAAATACCAGAGGTTAGTACTTCAGCATATTTTCTGAAAGAGTGGACACAAGTCAATATCAAACAGTCCCCTATGGTAAAACAGTTCCCTGCACACACACATGTTTTGTTTTGTTTTTTTCTACTATGGCACATGCTGCAAAGAGGCTATAAACAGCAATTTTACTCATTATGTAATATTGCCGGAGTCATCAGTTCCTCACAACAAATTATCACCATGTACAGAGTGAAAACTGAGGAAATATTAAATAATGAGCCAAGGATGTTCAAGTAAAAAACAGAAGAGCCACCAGGCCCTCTGGCTCCACATCACTGAGAGTCACCATACCCCACAGTGGAGCATGGTATGGATCCAATGCAAATTTCTCCTAATCAAGGAGTCAGAATGACTGATCACTGAACAAGAAGGAATTCATTGTTTCCTAAACCCTCAAGCAGTATAGACCAGTGACAGCGAACCTTTCGGAGCTTCCAGTGACACAAACAGCCCGTGGCAGCACGTGTGCCACAGATCCGCCACCACTAGCATAGACCATCTTAAAAACTTGCTTTCTCCAAAATCTCTCCAGAGTCTGTTTTGCCATCCTGAACGCTAATAAGAAACATCATCTAGGATCTAAATATTACTTTATAATTTACAAAGTACACCAATATCTATTGTATTTAATAAAAGATGTTACAATCATATGCACGCTTATCGAGATCATTCTTGAGAAAAATATTCTTTTCCCAGTTTTTAAAAATGTCTTCTCTTATTTAAAATCCCCTAAGTAGCTTTCATATCCTACATTAATTCCAATTATTTAATGCTGTTTATATTATTAATAAAAAGATTACTTTTTATTATATTTTATAGATGTATGAGGCACTAGAAACTACAGATTTATTTTAGATTCTATAACTGTACTAAAAGCTTATTACTATAATAGTTTTTTAGATCATTTCTTAGGACTTTCTAAGTATATAGTCATGTGCGTATCTAGTAACAGAAGTTACTAATGTCATCCTTTATATGTTTTCCATTCACAGTCCTGAGGGTAAACATCTCTAATGGTCTTATTAGGATTATTGATAGGCGGCAGTTCAACATTTTTTACAATCTTTCTTTGCACAAGTTCTCTTTTTCCAAGTTAGAAGCCTCCCTTTCTTCCAATAAGAGATTGTTCAGTCATTTTTCTTTTAGTACCTGTATGAGTTTGCTGGGGTTGCCATAAAAAAGTACCACAGATCTGGTGGCTTAAACAAAAGAAACTTATTTTCTCGCAGCTTTGGAGAGCAGCAGCCCAAAATCACCACATTGAAAAGCAGGTTTCATTCTGGGGTCTTCCCCCCGACTTGTAGATAGCCCCCTTCTCCCTTGACCTCACATGTTTTCCTCCTGTTTGTGCCTGTGTTCTAATATCCTCTTACAAGGGCACCAGGCATATTGGAGTGGAGCTCGCCCCAATGACCTCAGGCTTAATCATGCTTTTCAAAGGCCCAATCTCCAAATGCAGTCATACTCTGAGGAATCGGGGTAGGATTTTGACATACGATTTTTGAAGGTAGGATACAATTGATCCCATCACAGTGTCCCTATTATGTACAGATTTAACTAAATCTATGTTCTATTTCCATACAGCGTACTACATGTTTTTAATCCAGTCACACTACATTACGGTTTGTTACCGACGGGAATCTTCACTCCAGCACTCAAAGCCTGCCCTTCATAGCTTCCCTTGTTTTTTGGTATTTCTGCAGCATTCCAGGTGCTGCAGTCATTTATCATCACTGCATATTTTTATAGATATTATGCTTTCTTTTCTAGCTCATCCAGCGGACATCGTCATTCAATCTCACCTCTTTGTGATCCTTGATATTTGTTTTCCACCTCTAGTGGAGTAAATGCCCGGTTCTGTTGTGTTCATCCTCTTTGGTGTTAACTTTTTTTTACAATTAGACCTGGTTTCCTTTATTGCACTTATTTATTGTTTTCAAATGTTATTTCACTTTTGTGATATTTATTATGATTCGCTAATTTTTCTGTTATCTTGATATATTTGACCCTAAGGGGCAACACACAATGTTAATTCTGTTAGCATTTTTTTGGAAGTCCTTCCCTTTTGAAATATTCAGACTGAAATAGTCTCTTTCATACTGCAGAAATCAAGACACTTAGGATTCTATTCAAATCTAACTCTCAAAGCAAGGAAAGAGAAAAGAGAATTAAATTACTAATGCCTATGTCATGCTAGAAAGCTTATTTTTTAATCTCATAAAGTTCTTAATCCTAAAAACTGAGTTAAAATATTTATAATTTTACATATGAGTAAACTGAGGCTCAGAGAATTAAATGACTTTCTGAAGTTCATATATGTAGTAAATGATAAAGCTCAGAATCAAAATTAATTTGTATATTCCAAACCCCAAGCTGTGCCTGCTACTCATGCTACTCCTATCTCTCCTTGAGTATATTTTCACTTGCTCAAGTTTCCCCAAGCCTCTCCAAATCCACGGAATGATGAGAACACAAGGCAGGTGCCAACATAATCACGACAGGATGATGGCCCTACCACCTGCACCAGGCTTCCTCTTCCATCAGTGGTTTAAAATAGTGATGCTCGGGAATTCAGTGGGAAATGTACTGCATGTAGCACTTGGTATAATGAGCAAACCATCAGAAATTTGAAATTTTGGTTCAATACATGCATACTGAGCCATTTCTGAATGCCAGATGCTGTACCAGTTGGTTAGACTATATACATGAATAAGATGTTCACCTGTTATACAGAAGCTTACAGTTTGGGAAATGAATGAAAAAGGAGGACTGCTACATATTAAATATGTTTAGAGGCATTTGTCATGTTGTTTTGTCCTTCTTAAAAAATCTTCCCCGGGCCACCATCTTTGCTGATTATGAGACAGCCACATGTAACCATCCTCCCTCCCACCAGCCCGCCTCCCAGCCAGGGCAGGGCAGGCACCTGAATAGCACCCCACAGGGCCTCACAAAGGTGAGGTGGGCCAGTCAGATTTCTCAGCCACAAAATATATAATCAGGCTGATGAAAAGTCAGGTAGTATCAGTACAAAAGAAGCTGAAGAATGAAGAGAACGTGTCTCAAGTCTCTCAAGAAGCGCTGGTGGGCCTACGTCACTGGCACCCAGTTCCTCGAGGGTGACCAAACGTTTAAGATTTTTCTTGACACCTGTTGTTCTATTGTCTGCTTTCTGAGGTCTACCAGCATCCTTAGTATTAAACACCACCTTTAGAATGAGCTAGTTAGACTGCTTTCTGTCATTTTGAAATACGTAAGCTCCAACTAATGCAGAAAGGTAACCATAATATGACAAATACCATAAGAGACATATCCACAGGCTTCCACGGCTCTGCCAAGAAAGAGAAGCTGACTTAGCTTCAGAGGAAAACCCCCTGAAAGCGCTGCCCAAAATGACAGCAGAAAAAGCAAACATATGGGGGGAGGGGAGGACATGAGGCCAGAGGCAGGCTCAAGGTCAAGAGCAGCAATTCTTATTACCTAAACTGGGCTATTGAGCCAAATCATCAAAACACCGTGTATCTGGGAAATTCAGTCAAAAACATGTTGATTACCTACCATGAACCAGCATGTTAGAAAAATGGGTAAAATAGAGTATTTCCATGAAAGGAAGTCACTGTCCACTGTTAATAGGTTAGCTGTCTGCACAAAGACTTATAAAATGCCAGTGTCTAATTTATTAGGCTTTGGATCATGTTATTTTGTAAAAGAGCAGTTTTGTTGTTGTTGTTGTTTATTTTGAGGTTTTACACCTGTGTACAATTTATTGAAAGCAACATTTTACTAATAGCTAATACTAACAGAGCACTTTATATATGCCAGATATTTTTCTAAGCACATTACAAATACCATTTTAGGTAATCCTCAAGACTCTGTATCGTAGGCTTTCTCGTACCCATTTCGCAGATGAGAAAATTGAGGCACAAAACCCAGTAACACTCCACAGTCACACAGCTAATAAGTAGCAGAACCAGTATATAAACCCAATAATCTGAGATTGCATGTCCATAACCAGTACTCCACGCTGCTTTTAATAAAAAAGGAATGAGATTCCCTGGTTTTTCCATTTCTTTGTCATTGTAAATAATGGTGGAATGAATATCTTCATGTATATATCTTTCTTTTTTCCTTCTCTCTACTCCTTTAGAATAAATTCTCAGGGGTAAGATTCCTGGTACAAATGTCCATGAGCAGTTTTTTGATTCTTGATATATAATCAAACTACAAAAACCTATAATGGAAGGACACAAACTTGCAAATTAACCCATTTCACTACAATTTCATGAGAACTGAGTTACTATATTTTTTAATGTTTACTCACTTAGTAGGTGTAAAGTAGGATTTTTTAAGTTTATATTTTACTCCCATTGCTTACTGATGAGGTTAATATTTCTCTAGTTGTTTACTTACTTATGGAGGCTCTTAATGAGAAAATTCTCTGTACATAAGTTTTGCCCAATTATCTCTTGAGAGTGTAATAGTTTTTCTACCAGTTTGAAGGCCTTTAAGAAAGTCATTAATCCTTTCCTGCCACACTTTGTGTGTTTTTCCTCAATCTGTTTGCACAGGAGGGAGCTTTCCGACATCCTGGAAAGCAAAGTTTGGAGACAAAGCTGGAGGGACCTGGATTCTGAGTCAGCTTTGGCCGGAGAGATGACGCCCTGACCTTGAGGAGGTTGGATTTGGCTCAAGTGAGCACGATATCTGTAAATGCCTCCTAAGTTTAAGTCAATCAATTTTTGTGTAATTCACCCCGGATGGTGATTTAAGCCCTGAATATAAAGAGGCTGAGGCACTGCAAGACTCGACTTCTCAGATCTGGAGGGAAGCACTCTCCCCATTTGAGCACCTTGCCAGCAGCAGCAGCCCCAACACCCCACATCACTAGCAGCTCCCAAGACAGAAGAAAGCTGTTGGAACCCACTGCATCTGCTCCTGCTCTCTGTGACCTCCTTATGCCAATAAAACCCTGGATCCCGGCTAGATAAATCAGGAGCTGATCTAATCTTACAGTGGAGTGTCTCTGTGCCACTCCTGCCAACCCAAACCCATGAAACTGCCCTCTTCCCATTTTATTCCACTCAGGTTGTCTTTATTACACATTCCATATCTTTAACATAGATAAATATTTCATTTTCCTTTTGTGCTTTCTTTCATCTTTTCATATATTAGAAATGTTTGTTCTTTCCCAGGTTCACAAATATGCCAAATTTTACATTACTCCAAAGCTTTTTTTAATGTTTAATTAGTGAATTTATCTGCGACATAGCTTGTGATACAGAGGTAAAAATGTTTGTTGTGCCAGGCATGGTGGCGCACGCCTGTAATTCCAGCAGTCAGGAAGCTGAGGCAGAAGGATCATCATGGGTTTGAGGCCATCCAAGGCTACACAGTGAGTTCAGGACCACCCTGGACTACATACCAAGACCCTGTCTCCAAAAAAAAAATTTTTGTGTGTGTTTCTAAATGTTTTTGGTAAACTAATTATTGAGTATCCTTTTCCCTATCATGCTTTAATAACTACTACATCGCACACACAAATTATAGATATAATTGTATCCATTTAGAGGCTCCCTGCCTATTTATGTGTAATTTTATCTATGTATCCAGAGATGAGATCTTCTTCTTCAGCAATACTCCTGGTATCCTGCGATTTTTTTCAAAATGCTTTAGAATGATTTTACCAAGGAAGGGCCTGCTAGAATATTTTGCTCTTAAATGTATAAATTAATGCAAAAAATGTACAGTCTTGTTGCTGGGGATTTGGCTCAAGTGGTAGAGTGCCTGCCTAGCAAGCAAAAAGCCCTGAGTTCGATCCCCAGCACCAAAAAAGAAAAATTAAAAAAAAAAAACCTCCAACATAAAAAGTGTAGTCTTTACAATATGCATCCTTCCTTTCAGGAAACATTTGCCCATTCATTCCTGCTTTAATTACATCTCCACTGAAATGGTGTGTCTTTCTCTATGCAGGTCACAGTCACACCTAACGAAGCTTATTCCCAAGTATTTCATGCCTTTGTCACTACAGTGAATAAGATTTTTTGGTTATATCGTCTAGATTTTTGTTGCTGACGTACCAAAATCTCTGTTTTATAGAGTGGATATGAGTAATAGCTCTTTAAAGAATGTTTTTGTATCTTTGACAAAACTATTGTGAAAACATTGTTCATGATGTCACTTCATGTCCCTTTAAGCAATAAATTCCTTCCAGAAGTCAGGAAAAAGAGGGTTATTTTTTGCCCTGAAACAAACTTAACCCAATGATCAAGTTTCTCTAGTTTTTTTTCCCCCTTTGTAGCCAGGGTATTAGAAGTTTAAGTTCATATTTAACTGTAAAAATAACCTAAAGCTAGATTTGTGACATATACATTTCTCTGTTCCTTTTAGTTGGTTTGAGATTTACTCATATTTTTAATTGCCCTCTTTTAATTCTGTAATCCATTTCAAATTGTCTTTGCAAGTATGCAGTTAGCCTAGGAAGCTTCGGTACCTTAATATGCACATTCACAAGTAATTAAGCTATATGATAATTGAATAGTGTTGTTCATCTGTTCTCAATTACATATATGCTAAAAATGGAGTAATCAATCTATTTCCTCTAGGACACACTGTAAATCTTCCCCCTTTGTAGCTACTCAAAAAACATTACAGAACCTAAGAGAGATCTCACATAGTTATCTTGAATCTTATTTAATTATAAGAAAACTATGATCATTTTAATGAACTTAACATTTTTAGTCATAAATCAATTGCAGTACAACTTTATAGTGGTCAATATGCACCAACCAACATATCATCAAGACATATCCAGGGCACAAATAGGGGAGTAATGATGAGAAAACGGTTCTGGAGAAATTCCTTGACAAGTTTAGGTTGTACACAATTTCTGAATTACCCCCTCTGAAGCCTTTCAGACACCTTTCAGAGAGTATTAACCACTCTTTATTCTGAGTTCTGATACTTTTTCAAGTCACATCATTTCCTGTCTGTTCACATCTTGACATGATCGACTGAGTCACAGTTTGTTCTCACTTACATCCAGTGCTGAGACTTTGTTCCCGACAAGGTTATCTCTCTACCAGAAGATCTCATGTATCTGCCAACAATGGGAAGCCTTTTCACTCCCACAGGCCCTGCACTGTCTCTTAATTGTATACATTATGTACCTGCGCCGTAGCACACTCCTCGTTGTGTTATAATTGTCCATTTGGGGAGTCTGTCCTTGAGGAAAAGAACAATATCTGATTCATTTTTTATCCCCAGGACCTAGCATACTACTAGCACTTCCAACCAGGTCATACTGTCTCCTAGCTAGTTGTTCCCATCTTTGTCTCCACACCTGTGCATTCCCAGGACATATTACTAAAGGTCAAGTGTAAGGATTTAATAAACACTGGTTGTGGTATGCACTTCACTGTCTGCACCTTCTCATCACGGCTTTCCTGAGCCACTTTAGGGTCTTTTTTCCTATGCTTTCCTTTGTCTCTCTGATACCTCAAAGTCACTTAAACCATTGTGACTTATTGTACTGCCTCAAACACTTCCCCAGGGCAGAATAAAAGGATAACAGATCCTGAATAAATGTGAGTGGCTTTCCAAATGTGGACACAAATAAACTCTGGACAAAACACAGGTCAGTCTATGTATGAATGAGATTCCTTACACACACAAAAAGTATCCACTAATGCATTCTTCTCCCAGTTCATCTCATCAAAACTGTAAGTGGTATGAAATAATCTAACATCCTCTATGTACACTGTCTCAAGAAAACTCTACATCTCAGGAAACATCTGTTTACATCCTGACATAGGACCTGTTCAGTCATGGTTTGTTCAAGTTCACATCCAATACTCAAACTTCATTACCTTTGAGGTTATCTGTCTATTGAAAATTCTTGTATATCTGGCAAAACTAAGGACAAAACTGCCCCTAACGAGAGACAGGTTTAGATAACAAGAGTCTTGATCCCCTTAGAACCCAGGCTTGCAGTTTTAAATATGCATTTAAATGGAAAATGTTATATACCATCAACAAAATCACTTCTTTGTTCAGAATGCTGAACAAAATTTAGCAGTTTCTTAGCTGTGATTGAGTGATATACATAAAGATTGCAGAAGTCATAGCACTGAACTTTCCACAGAATGCTGCTGTCTGATCTCCCTGCTGTTTTGAAATTCCTAAGCCCCAACAGGATAGTGAAGGGTGAGGAGACTTTGTACTTCTCTACAGAATGCTATTTGGGTTCTTCTGTCTCTTCATATTTCTATTAGTATGTTTTCTATCTTTTGATTTTTATTTTCTGTTCTCATCTCTACCCTTTATCCTTCCCACAGTCTTGCAGAACTGAAAAGATTACATGTCTGCTTTTCAGATGAGCAAAGAACCCTATTTCCATAATCTTATGGAGCACATGTCAGTCTCTGTCATCTCTACCCACGGTGCTAGTGCCATGGATCGCCTGAGCTCTGGCACTAGGCTTCCTACTTTCTTTTCCAACTCTACTTTTATCAACATTCTTGACTTCATCATTCTCGCCAACATCTTATCTGCAACTATTCTTTGACCTTCTTAGCTCCAAATTTTACTCCTTACCCTACCTCAGATCCCCATCCCCCCAGATTATTCAAGGAACAATATCTACTCTAGTATCTTAGTTTCAAATACTCGCCAACCATTGTCTCCTACAGCTCAGCACACATACACAACACTCCAGCACTCCTACTCCTCCAATTCTTCAATTCCAGCAAAACCTCTACCATCAACACTGACAAATACTGACCCTATAGCTTTTATTAGTATCCATCATCCATCCTTGTATTCTCACTTATGTGCTAAACAGCCTAAATGACATGATCTGGCGCTATAAACACTCTCTTACAACCTTCCATAACTCCCTTGTTCCTCACTGGGTAAAACACCAATTCCAGTTAAACAGAAGACTATCCTTAGTCTGTGCCTCGACCAGGACAATTAAATGTTACTGAAAGCATAGAACCATGCTAACTGGACTAATTTCACATACGTAATCACAAATGCCAAGCAGAACTCAATACTGCAGACAACACATTTCCATAGGAAGTGTGTTTTCTCAACTATTAAAATCATCATTCATATCTCGGACCTCGAATTTCCAACATTCTCTCCCTGTTTTCCCTACTCCCGGCTAATGATCTTGACACGTACTTCATGGAGAAAGCCAGTAAAATCAGATTAGAATCACTTCATCTTTCAACTACCAGTCCTACTCACCATCCTGTATCTGTACTCAAACACTCTGCCTTTGTTTCTGTTAAAGAAAGAAAGAAAGAAAGAAAGAAAGAAAGAAAGAAAGAAAGAAAGAAAGAACGAACAGAGAATACCAATACATGCTCTTGGTTAAAAAAAAAAAAAGTTTTAAATTTTAAGAAAAGGAAGAACACAGGTGAAATCCCGTGATCTGCAATCAGATCATCGTTCATCTTCATAAACCTGTCACTACTACAATCACCCCCCTTTGTCTTTTCATTCCTACTTGTGTTCGAACCCAGTCCAGCGTCATTCACAAGGCTCTGAAGATCTGACAGACACTAAGAGATCCCCTTCAAAGCTCACTTACACTGCTGCTGGAAGGCCTCAGTTCCTTGCCAGGGCGGCCTCTCTGCAACAATGCTCAGAACAGAGCTTCCCACAGAATAAGTGGAGGCAGGAGGAAAAGAGGGAGGGAGGAAGAGGTGCAGCAAAGATGGAAATCACAATCCTTTTATAACTGAACATGGGAAGTGGCATCGCAACTCTTTGGTTGTACTCTATTTATCAGAATCAAGTTGTTAAAACCAATATTGTGGGTAAAGTGAAAATATCAGAGAATTTTTGGACATATTTTAACAAGTACTACTGTGTAAGAATCTAAGTAACTCTAATTGCATATGCAATCAGAAATAATTTCTTCACTCCAGCATATTTTCAGGGTCCTCTATAAAAAGCTCTACCTCCAAACCAATATTATCCTATCTCTTTAGTCAATTCAAACCCTTTATGATCTGCCTTGTTCTTTTCTGCAAATAGTGTATCCCTCCTCTTTCTGCCTGTTTCTGCCTCTCTCTCCCTTCCCTCATAAATAATTCACATTACAATGCCAAGAACTGCCTTTATGTCTTATTTTTAAATCATTTTGTCTGAATTTACACAACTATGATTTCACCCCTTGAGAAGAAAGACCAAGCCCTCTATTCAATTTGTACCCCAAGCTTGGTATTGGGCTACGTACAACTGTGAATGAACGAACCAATCAATGCAGCTAGTTAGCTATAGAAAAAAAACTTCAAGTTAAAATTAGGTATGATTAAATCTCTCTTGTCAACCATTCCATATTTTCATAACTTTGTTTAAATTATAATGAACTGTCTGTGTCAGGAGTTGCTTAGTGTTGTCCAACTTCCCTCCCCCCTTCCCTTCTGTTATTCTATGTCCCCTATACCTTAAAACACCTGAATTGGAGACTTGGTCCCATTCCTGTCTCTGGAACCAATCCACAATCTTGACTATGGGTATGAGGCCACAAATACTAGTCTAACCCTAGACCTGGTCTCAACTTCATCTTGTACCTCTACCTAGACTTGGTCTCAATTTCACTTTGCACCTGGCTTCTGCACTTTTTCACAACCCACTTTTTGCCATCTTTGTGCCTGTGATCAACTAAATGTTTTGTCCTATCCTTGAGTTCCATTGTTTGGTACTGTCTTAAGGGTACCCTGTTGGTAAGACAAGGAGACACGTAAATGACTGTCATGAAGGAAGATAGTTTTTACACTCACAAATCCAGGTGTGGCATTCCCTACAGTGCCACACAATGGGGCATTAGGGTTGATCAGAGCAGAAGGAAAGGGGAAAACACAGATGTGAGACCCTGTCTAGATTTCCATAGAAAGGCATGGGTGAGCCTGGGTAAACAGACTTAGGCTAGGATTAGCTAGTTTGAGTCTTTTCAGCAAGTTCTGGAGCACAGGACCTGTCTCTAGCTATTTGGTATCTGGCCCTGGGGAGATTAGGGTAGAGGGGAACAGTGCCCTGGAGTTTGGATTGCTTGGTTTGCATATGAAAGGTGTGCAAGAGATGAGCCTTTTACTTTCTTCATAAATTAACTAACCTTGGGAAAGGCAGCCCCTCTAGGGACAGTAAGGCCCCCAATGTCAAAATATGAAACATCATGCTGTGAATTCTATGGTTTTCCATTCAGCTTACTCAGCTTCTTGAAAGACTCCCCCAACCCAGGAGTTAAGTTTATCTGCAGGTCTCCACACATCCCAATCTGTCACATCACAGACTTGACCAAGACCATGCCTCACATATGCAAATCAGCTCATAACTAAGCAAAAATTGATTCTACTAAAAGATCTTTATTACGATGCAAACTCTAGACTCTAGATTATTTTATTTTCTCTTCTGAAATAATTTCTTGCTTGCTTTGTTGCTAGCTGCAAAACAGTACATACAGAATAATTAAGCAGGTCATCACATCCTAAATTGGCTCAAATGGAGAAAAGCTACATTCTCAGCTCACTTGCAGGACATACTGACTGACAGTTATAATTTATATCAGTCATACAAGTCATGGACACAAAATTTAAAATGTGAATTTTAAGCCTAAAATTCTTAAAATGGTAAAGCAATGGGGAAAATAATCTTTGAATCTTGATCTGTGAGCCAAATCCCTGGGAAAAAAGGTTTCCTGATAACTTAAGGGAAAGACTTAGGCATTTAGGTAAGTCTTTTATGACATATTATTTCCTGTTTCAAAAGAAGCTGGTCATTACTGTACGAAGTTGTTGAGCTGAATGTGTATTTTGCACATTTCAACTTTATCTTTGTCATTCCTGATTTTTGAGACACTCTATAAAAGCTGAATAATATATTCATTGCATTTCCAAAATTCAACTTTCCTTCTTTTTCTATTTCATATCAAAAGACTTTTCATTGTCAATATAAATTTAAATTTGTGTACTGGTTTATATTTTACAAAGTGCTTTCATGCTGGTTCCTTAAGCCACAACACTAAAAATGAGAAGAAAGCACATATTTTCATCAAAATTGTCTAATAAATTAGTAAATTTATTTATGCTGTTCTCTTTCATTCTTTCATTTATTCGATCAACTTTTATTTGTGAGCCATTACATGTCAGGCACTATTTTAGGTGTCGATGATGCAAAAGGAAACAAAATAATATCACTGTTCTCAAGAAACTTTGGCGGGAAGAAATAAAATTAAGAAGTAAACAAGTAAATGAGAAAGCCCAGATTCGAACCCTGCTTATCCAATTACAAATTTACAGCTTTTTGTGGGATACCATCCTGCCTCCCTAGTCCAAATTACCCAGTATAAAAGTTCTCTTTACTATGAATTTTGGTAGTTTTATTTCTTTAACTCATCTCTGTTTGAGTTTTCAACAGTTCTCAGGTTTTTTTCTACTCTCTTAAATGATTTAGCTGTCAACTACACATCATTCAGAGCAATATTGTCGATAATTAGAAAGAACTCTTTTTACCCCTGCCCCCCAAAAAAAGAGGAGAAGAAAAAGTCAATTTGAATCCAGAAGAGTAACTACCAGAGGTTGGCAGAGAGAGGAAAGGTTGGATAAAGGAAGCTGGCTTTGATCAGTGCACTCCATGTGCATGTTGAAATGCACGAATCACATTAATATGTACAATTAACACACGTTAATAAAAAAATGAAAACACATTTATACCTGAAAAATACCCACCCATAAAACCATTAAGCACAAATTAATAACCTGGAAGACTACACACACTTAATTATTAGCAGTTGTCTCCTTATCCAAGGTTTCTACAGGGGAGCATTTCAAATTACTCCACTTTGCCTGTTTTCATCTCAGAGTATTCACTAGTAAGTTAACTTGTTCCATGTATCATTAGTAATTCATGACTTGCTTGTGAAAGTGCAGGGACAGCACTACTACAGACCTAATACAATGAATATCTTATTAGGAAGAAATTAACAAATGAATTGTCGCCAATCGATAGGTGTTGAAGAGAAAATTACAATGATAGTAAAGCCTAAATAATTTATACACACTATTGATTTTTTCATTACATTAATTATTCTTTATAGCATACATAAGGAACTTGGAGAATAAAACCTTCAAAGCAAAGAAATTTATCTGCTGTGATGTCTTAGGCTTAAGTCTGAATTTAAAAGACAAAGAATGGGCCATAATCACAAATATTTTTAGATTAAGAATGTTCCCAATAATAAAGTGCATACTTCCAAAGTACTGAATTTTTCCAAGTTGTCAGAAGACTTTATGCATAATTATTTTTGGTATTTATCAATGGAGGTAATGATCAAAATGCCTATTAGTAAAAATACTGAAATACCAATTAATCTGCCACTTTCATCACATACACTTTCATCACATACACAATAAGAAACCCAATAAAGCTATGTGAAAAGAAGATCTTTCCCGACACCTATTCTAGATTTTTTAAGTTAACTGGACGTACATCCAGTTCAACAAAGTACAGATTCCTTAGAACTAATGATTTTCATAGTCAGCAGAAGACAATTCCAAGGCAAATTTATCATGGCAATTAACTCCTCTGACCCCAAACGAAAGCCTGAGGATGATCCTCTTGCTTACAGGGCATTTCTGACTCTAGCTACATCATAAAATGGGGTACCAGAGAAAAACAAAAGAGAAAGAGCTACGTGTAAAGGTGAGGTATGAAAAAGACAACGTAGGTTGTTATATTCTCCATGGATCATGCTGTTCCCAGAAATTCAAAATCTTTCCCTATGAATGGGGAAAACAACGTATACACACCAATCTCAATGGATGTATACATAAAGATATTGCATCAGATATTTTTTTCACCTATGAATACTTTTGTTGACCAGCACTTTGTTCATGGCATTTGACTCTCAAAATTAAAAGAGTGACTTGATGGTTCTTGTGTCAGGTTTTGTCAGATACCAATCTTATTTAAATATTTTTTTCTAATATTACAAATCTAATGTTAGTATCCAATGTTAGTAAATTTTATAATATTCTTCACCAAAAGGTACATGTATGTGCACTTTTGAGCATATCACACTTCCTTCAAAATAAATACAGAAATAGTATTTCAAAAGGACTTCAAAATTAAAACTAAATGCATTGGAACAATTTCAAGCGTAACACCATTTTTTTCCTTCTCTCACATTTTACTTTCAGAGACTTAAAGCTCATAAATGTTACCCTGAAGAATCTTAATACTCTTGGAAGAAAATCTAAGCAGCAGAAAACATCTCATCGCATAAATATGTTTTTGCAGACTACAGCCAGTTTTTTGTACTTCTTGTCGTGCCTTAACTAACATTGTTATATAACCAAATTTATAAAATGCCACACACCGATATAATGTAAAATATGTGTTGTCTGCTGTGCACAATAATACAGATATAACTGCCCAAATCTGTCACTATTAGCAGTCGATTCTGGTGTACTAGGTGACAAATAGCCGAATTTAGCATTATTTTTATTACTCAGCAAAAAGCCAGTTGTCTACGTTAGCTGTTTCTTTGCTAAGTGGTCCTTTGCTGCACTCACTATTGTTTAGGTGGACACTGTGGGCTCTGCAGACTCTATACAGGGCAGGTACTTAAATATAGTACCTGTTCTTTGTCTCATTTGTTGAACAGAATCAGGGCATGCATAAAATGAATTAAAAGAAATTTTGAACTATTTTAAAACACTGTACAAGCTATCCTCCAGTTCATCTCTCCCCCCTCACAACTCTACAACCACTTCCATCTTTCTCTGCCTTGCAGAAGGCCATGGAACTCATCAACTAGCTCTTCTACTGTCAGCTTCCAGATAGCAGTAGTAGACCACGGAAGAGGTAGGAGGAGAAAGCTGTCAAGATATGTCTTCCCCCACCTTTCAGTCCTCCCACCCTTCTTCTCTGCCTCACCTCGGCAATTCCAGCCGTGG
Organism: Hystrix cristata; assembly: GCA_004026905.1. Lineage (NCBI taxonomy): Eukaryota > Metazoa > Chordata > Mammalia > Rodentia > Hystricidae > Hystrix > Hystrix cristata. The sequence continues at coordinate 58,800 of PVJO010001330.1, forward strand.
GGGATTTCTATAACCAGCTTCTATCCAGAAGTTTCTTCTTAAATTCTCCATGCCAAGACTACAGTTCTTGTTACCTACTTCAGGGACAAACATGAGTACACAATAACACCATTTTCTCTCTTTCCCACTTCATACCCAGTGGCATAAATTTCCCCATATTACTAGTTGCAAGGCACCTCAAGATCCATCGTTGGTTCCCTATTCTCTGTTCATATCTCTGTAACCAGTTCCTTCAGAATCACAAAGGGTACCTCTCATTTTCAGGACCCTGACTAATAAAGCTATCAATACTGTAAAACAGCAACATGCTACAAAAAAAAAAGGTGTAAGTAAATAAATCTACATCGGCAGCATTTAAATATACTTGCACTCCTAACCCAATAGCCTCCAGGATAGTTGATTACTCCCACAAACCCACTAGTGAGAAAGGCCATTGTATACAAGACAAATTTCTGTCTTCTACATTCAATGTTACTTTTTTTCAGACTCAGTTCTTTTAGGATCTCATTCTTCACCTTGACTACCTTTGTCCTTCTCTTCCTCTTTCATAGCATCCTTCTGATTTACACTCCACATTATTGCCATTTTCTCTTTCTTGGTAAGTCACCTTGTTCTTCACAGTATCATAAGGGTCTTAACTTCAGACTTGCATATGCACATAAAAATCACTGAATATCTCTGTTTAAAACTATGTTTAGGGGCTGGGGATTTAGCTCAGTGATTAGAGTGCTTGCCTTGCAAGCACAAGGCCCTGAGTTCGATCCCCGGCACCACCAAAAAAAAAAAAAATAGAAAAACAATTATGTTTACTCTTCTTTCTAGGTCTATGTTACTTTTTAAGTAAACCCATAAAATTCTACATTTCTAATCAGAGTCCACAAAATACAGGTGCGACCACACAAGTTTACAGTTACACATCCAGAACCTTGAATTCCTTGGAAGAAACACTCTAGGAACCTAACAAATTAATATGAAGGACATCAAAGTGATTACAATTTATACCCTCTTATGTTTACAAAGAATCTAGAAATGTAGGGGCAAACAAGAATACACAGCATAAAATGCAAGGTTCTGAAAATAAATGACACAGCACTCACCAATAAAAGCATAGTAAGATATTAATAATAGCAATGAGCTACAAATATTTATGCACCCACAGGCAACTAATTCAATTTCACTGCAGGACTGTTTCATGTATGAATTTAATTGTATATGTTTAATATTTTTATTGCTGTTTCGTTAATTTCCCATAAAAATAAAATGATATGCTGATAAGAAAACAGAAAGACTGCAAGTTTCCACTCAACAATATTCACCAAGTGGCTGCGCTGAGGATACACAGTATCCCAGAATTAACATTTACTTTCATCTTTTGTGGCTTTTCTTTGGCATCTCAACTTCAGAGCTCACTTTTGCATTACTTAAGAGGAAAATTTAAAAAAATTTAAAAATTTTCAAAAAAAGGGCACAGGCTTACTTATCATTTTACCTTTATGCAAAACATCATTCATACATAAAACAAGTTCCATGAAAGTATAATAATAGCTAACTGATACGCTTTCCTCACTATATGCTAGCCTTTGGATTATTAATGTTCATCATGAGATAACGCTCTTTTTTTTTTAACCAAGAACATGTATTGGTACAATGTACATATAATGGTTACATTCATCACATTTATTTTGTACCTGTACATGATGCATCTTGGTTCTCCCCCCTCTTCCCCGCCCCTCCCCTCTATTTCCTTTATCCCTATTTACAGCAGGTTCATTCACATTATAGGAAGATAATATTCTAAGGAGAGGAGCACTGGACGGAGAGGAGGGGAGAAGTGGGAAGGAAAAAGAGGATAGAAAAAGGAAAGGGAATTCATGGAGAAATGTGAATGAGATAACGCTCTTCTTACTACCATTTTCCAGAAAAAAAATTGAAGTGCAGAGTAGGTATCTGACTGAACCAAGGTCACATGAAAGTGATTGGACCCCCTTGAAATCCAAATAGTTTGACTTCAGAGTTCATGCTCTTAAAAAATTACCTTAATTATATTCACAAATCAGGCAGTCATAAGTTTGTCATTGACTTCCTCCCATTTCTCTTGAGGATTTGTCTTCCTAATCATCTCTTCCCATTGCCTTCCTATATCACAACGTTCCATCATCAACAACTCAACTGTCTAGCTTGGACAGTAGTAATCCTGAGTCTGTATATACTAAAGGTTAAATATACCTCTCTCATCCTCACATCCCATACCAAAGCCCCTATCCTCTCAGTTTTTTGTTTGTTTTTTAGTAAAAATAAATGATCAAATTAACCTTTCCAAGAGGCAAGTACATTTGTTTGTATCCAAATGGATTTCTGACTCGTGGCCTACTGTCTACAAAGAGAAACCTAGTGGTCCAACATGCCCTGGCCTCCACACATACTTTTACTCCTCTCTGGGAAATTGGCACGTTGTTAATTACAGAAGTCAATCACTAACAACTAGGCTTTACACATGAAATAGCAACGTCACAACACAAAGCATTCAATAATTCCATTTCTGAAGAAACACAATCTTGTCAAGTTACCCCGATATTTTTAAAGGCTAATCTAAAAGATGACATTTATTAAGCATTTTCTATAGTTAATCCTTGTGTAGGTACTATACATGTATTCTATAACTGTATTTGCCAAAGACATTTTTTAAAACTTGTCAATGCTAACAGATGTTTAATACATTTCATAATGCATAGCTAAATGTTTAGCTATAATTTGAACAAATTATATTAGCCAATAAAATCAACAGGGAATTTATACATAATAACCACAATTTAACAAATTCAAAAACAAGATAACTGACTATTACAAAATATAAGTTTGTGTTCCTCCATTTAATTGTTTTCATACTAAACCTATTTCTTGGCCCAGTAATCTATTTTGTGACTCTTAAAATCACATTAGGATTTGCCAGTCTCAATTAAACTGTTTAATTCTTTATCAAACATAAATAACTTCAAATGCCATGAGCTTCTGACTGCCTTTCAAAATGAGAAGGTAATAATTAGCTTTCAGGAATAATAATATAAGAGTTCAAGATTAGGAGGAACTACACTGTTAGTGGCTAAATTTACCTAGCTTCTAATTATTACATGAACATTTCTACTTCTTTAATACCAATCCAATCAAAAATCCCAAGGTGACTGGCAAGAAAAAGACAGAAGAATAAATCATCTATTACCATTTATTTCTTCCAGTTTATAACCTCACTGCTCAGAAAAAAATGGAATGAGTTTAATTTAACCTCTTTCTGATTTATAGTAAATATTGGTAGTTTGAAGCAGAAGCAATACAGCACTTTAAGAGACCCTGTAATGAACAAATAAGTAGCTTATGGCATATAGACAGAACAATTTGTTATCTCCCTAGTTTTACACTGCACACAAACCTTATGGTAAAAATTAACCTTCTTGGCAGTTCAACATTTCTTATTAGAAGAGACATCAAACAGATTATGCTTTAGAAAGCAATGCAGGCCATAATATTGTAGAAACTTTGAAACAAAGCTCTGCAGATGCCTTATATATTTTAGCCTGCTGTCTAAAGGAAAAGCAATAACAAGATGATGTTTCAAAGTGGTTCTATGTTTTGTGACAAGTTGTGTTATATTTTCTCAACTTATCTTTTTGTATTTATTATTAAGAAGTACATGATCTAATACACAGAAACTATTTATCATTTTTGGCCCTGAATGTGTAAAACAGTCTATATTAGTAGAACATGCTTCCCCAAAAGTTTCCTAGGTAAAAATACTGTACTTACAAATGCTGGAGAACTGGCACATTCATTTATAATTCTTTTCTTTTTCTACGCATGGAGCAGGAAAGGGGAAAAGAACTCAAAGACCTTTAAAATGCTACTCAGGCTAAAACTTCCCCAGGAAAGAATTCCTCTTAAAAATATCAAAGTTTTCACTGCTGCGGAGCACACTACTTCACAAAAGAATTCGCGCTCATTTTAGACAGTTTTAAGTGTTACAAATTTCTTACTCTGAATCAAATTCCATCACTACTTATCCTAATTTTATTCTTTGGAGCTATACAGAACAACTCTCTTCTACTTTCCACATCTTCCTTTGAGTATTTGAAGGCAACTTTCATGTCTCGTCTAGTTTTTTTCCATCTTTACAAATCTTTTCAATCAGTTTTCCTAGAAACATGATTTCTGGATGCTACAGATAAATTCGATTTGCAGTTTGGCTTAAAATTTTCCCTAAGTGGAATACAAAGAAGAAACCTGAAGATGCATTTCTTAGTCATTTGTACCTATAGTTGACACAACTAGAGGGTCCGTCCAGAGCCCAGCGATCTACCCAGGAGCAAGCCTCTGTTTGTCTGATAACTGATATAACAGAAAAGCAGAGGCAAAGAGAGGGGAGAGACAGAGACGGAGACAGAGACAGGGAAGTTGCTCTGTGGTACAAGGTAGTTCAGAAAACCTCAACTCTCTGGGTGTAATGATTGGCTGAAAGTCACAAGGCCCAAGCTGAAATTAACCAGAGTCATTCTCTATGGTCTCAAAGCAGAACTCAAAAATGGCCTGCTTTCCTTTCACCTTGTAGAGCTTTTAGACATGAAAGCCATTCTTCCTCCTTGAGGGATGACCCAGTTCAATACAATAAGATCAATATCCAAAGGACTATGAGGAGAAAGATTCCAAATCTCTAGCTCTAGTCACTCCTGAAACTACCTCTACCATTTCCTGCCCTAAGGTATGGTTGTGTAAGCCAATAATTTCTCTCTGGCTGAATAAGTTTGAGTTAGGTTTCTATCACTTGCCACACAGAGTATCCTAGTACAATATCCACCAGGTTTCAACTATTCTAACAGAATTAATGAAATGTGAATCATAAAAGAGAAAAATCACTATACTGTCCTACAGGATTAGGATGGAATATCTTCTAGCATTATCTAAGAATAGGAGTGATACCTACTTACCAGAGATTTTGTCTGTCTTCTCCAATAGTCTAGTCTCCACAGGGATGAGACTGCTTGAAACTTTAAGAAATATCATAGAAAGTAGGAGTTTAAGATGCCCTACACTGCATATACAGACTACAGATACAGTAGACAAGACATTTAATGTAATAATTGTTATATTATGAAGACACAAATTCCATGGGAGAAATTTAATCATATTATTTCTCCTTTGTAGAGTGAAATTACTCATGACAATTGTGGGACTATATTATCCTTTCAGTCATTTTCGCAACAGTAAAGAGGTATCTCCAAAAGATTCGGTCATAAGATAAAGGAGAAAAACATATGAAAAAGAAAGAAGCGTAAGATAATGAGAAAAAATAACCTGTCAAATAAACAATGGGGGAAGAATGCAAAAATGATGGGAAGAAATTGTCCGTAGTAAAATAAAACAGGTCATTCAGATGTGCCATCTTCCTATTAGCTTCCGATCTTTTTCTATCATTTCGTGGGCCCATGTAATTCATATAACTGGTCCTTCAACTCTTCCATGCTTCGCTTTTCAGAGCTGGATTCCCATTTTGCATTTTTCCTGGATGTTCCTACCTCCTCTCTCACCATTTGAAATAGTTTTTGTTTATATATAAACAAAATATATATTATACTGTGGATATATATATTATATATATGTCCAACAGAATATATATTATACTGTGGATCCCTACTTCCCCTGTTCCTCATTCTGCCTCCTATGATGACTGATACCCAAATGTCTATAATTTTCAATTTCAATAGTAAATATAGAAATTAGGATTCTCAGTACAAATAATCAAAAATGGTACCTCTGCAAGTCAACATGATCCATTTTCACTGAACTGCTCTAAGAAATTGACCTCAGATCCTTTTGTGAAGGAAAACTTTGACTTGGGAAAATACTATTACAATTAACAATTAGTATCAGAATACTAGTATATACTCACATTTTAAGTATATTTACCAGCATATTATATTACACATATATACTATCCTAAGCATTTTGCATATATTAGCTCATTTACTTCTCATAACACCCCTATGATGGACACCGTAATTACTATCTACACTTTAATGACGAAGAATCTAAGACACAGAAAGAGTACCCTACTCCTGGTTACACAGCTACTAAATTCAAATACCATATCCAACTGGCTCCAGGTCCTTGCTGTAACCCATTATATGATCCACGGGGCACCGACAGATGGGAAGGACATTCTGGGAATGGGATGGGAAGAGAAATGGGAAGGACATTCTGAAGGGTACCAAAAGCAGAGCCTAGGGAAATAAAATCAACAGGATCTACTTCTCAATTTTGCTTAGAGTCAGCCCTATTTGAAGTAGAACCTTGTCCCATTTATGTAGCAATAGATTTTCTGACATTTTGCATTGTGGAAATGTACCCTCCATTATCCAGACTAATCTGGTTGACTGTAGAATGCTGTACACAGACATTACAATGACAGACAGCTAATTCAATCTTCTCTGCTAGGAAGATGCTACTGTTAACACCTCTTCAACTTTTTCTCTGTAGCTTTTGAGGTAGAGCGTGTCACATATTCCACAACCAGTCCTTCCTATAGTTATCTAAGGAAGGAAAGCAATTGAGAATTATTGGGAGGGGCGAGAGGTGGAAAAGAAAAAGGGAAAAGGATTATAAGAAGTGGCATCAAAAATACTACCAGAAAAAAAAATTTCAGAAAGAAAATTATTGTAGGGGCATTGATTACCTGGTAACACATGATTCAGAGAGAAATGAATGTTTATAGTCATCGCGAAATCTTTAAAAAAGAATTTGAATGTGTAATAGAAACCACATGTTTAAATAACCAAGGTGGAATTTTTCTACATCACAGAACACAGAGATATTAGTACTTCCTATGGAAGTGAGATCTTGCTGTTTATGATCTATACAGGATTTATAACAGCAGCACCAGGGGCCGAGGATTTAGCTCAGTGGTAGAGCACTTGCCTTGCAAGCACAAGGCCCTGAGTTTGAGCCTCAGCACCCCACCCCTCCAAAAAAAAAAAAAGAAAACAGTATTAACAGCAGCACCATTCCATCACTCAGCAGAAATCCATTTATTTTTAGATTTCACATTCTTCTAATTCCCCTAAAATCTTCACCCATTCATTAGGACATTGATAACAACAACAACAACAATAATAATAATCCTCACTGAAAAGAAAAAGTATGTTTCTCAGTGATAATAAATGTCTCCAGTTGTAGTGAAAGAGAAACTAGGAAGCAGGGTAGCAAACACTTCTGGGTCAACCAGCAATATGTAACATCTAAATAAAAAGAGTAAACATGGGCTGAAAGATAGCAGAGACAATCTCACTGATGTAATAGTGCTATGTGTTAGGAAGTTCAGAAGTAATATGTACTTGAATAACTGACTTAAACTAAAATAGAGTGGCAGGATCTAAAATAATACACCATTACAATAATCTAAAATAAAAGGCCCTTAAAATATACTAAGGGGAAAGCCTAATGCCCTCATTCCAAATCCAGCTGTTTCTTACTTTAACCAATATCCATGAAACAGGGAAAGAAGCAGGGAGAAGAGAACATATTTGAAAAAAATGACAAAGTTAAAAAGTAAATCCATAATGAAGCTTTGCTCATTCCTGGAGAAATGAAGTAGAATTAGATGCTTCAGTAATGGCAGATTCCAAAATCTTGGTAGCTTCCGATAAATGAAGCTCTTCCATAATGTCAAATGCAAAAGCTATCTGATATCACATATTGAGCTGAGTGTTTAAATTTCTATTTCTTTACACCAAAATTTTTGAAACCTTTGAGATAAAAACTTCAATAAAGTAGTGCGCCAAGCTTTTAATATTACAGCCCCTTGAACAAGCATATCAGATTAATCTTCAGATTGCAATGGGCAGAAAGAGCATTCAGCCTAATTCTTAAACCCATGCTTCTCTCAAAGGATGCTAATAGTGTAAGCACTTTCATTGGCTATTAAGATTCCAAACTTTCCTGATGCTCAACTCCATTACTATATTTAAGGGGAGGGAGTATTCCATCCAAAAAACAGAGCATCTTACTTATTTAATCTTTGTATCCACTTACCATATTGCCAGGCACACAGTAGGCGTTTAACAAAGTACTTTTGAAATAAGTTGATGGAAAGGCCCAGGCAAGTGGGAGAATGGAAATCTTGCTGAGAACAGCATGAGTCCAAATATTGGCTGTGCTCTCCAACAAAGACCATTTCCAGAATTGGGGCTATCGGGCAGAGCAGGAATTTGCACGTTTATCTTCAAAGCGGCATCAGAGGATTGTTTCCTAACTCCGCGAAGCCACCCGGGAGCCACTTATGAAGGAATTTAGCCCAGTCTCCTGCTTCACCATGCCTAGAAAACTCCTGCCCTGCTTCTCTACTCACAGCTCCCCCTGCTTTTTTCCTGGCTTTAGGTTCCCACCAGAGAATTTAAGCGCGAGATTCGACCTTCCTGGTCTGCCCAGACCCTCGACCCCCGGCCGTTACATGGGGTTTTTCCCGTGTCCTCTCCGAGGGAGGACACCCCGTGCTAGGCGCAGATAGGTTACACACCACACGACGGCTCCGGATACCTCTGAAGGTGAAAGAGGGGCGAGACGCAGCGGGGGCTTGGGAAAAGCGAGTTCAAGACCCCAGCTCCGTCCGGAGGTTTCTCACCCGTCACGCAAAGCCTGTGCCCCAAGCGCCAGCAGATGCTGGCAAGCGCACGGACGGCGTGGCCGCGCGGGGTCCAGGGAGGGGGAGAGGGGCGGGGAGGTGGCAGGAAGCAGGCGGGAGAGGGGACAGTACCTGGTGTGGCTGTGGTTGCGGGGACAGTCCTTCTTCTCCATGATGGCCGGCACGCAGTTGGTGAGCTCTGTCCAGTCGGCGTGGAGCCCGCAGCTCCAGCCCGTGGAGAAGCGGGAGAAGAGCCAGGTCTCCTTCTTGCCGGGCCGGTGACAGGTGCACTTCTTCTGGCCGGCTTTGCAGCTACACGGCTGCTCCAGCCGGATGTTCTTCACCAGGTGCCGGCCGAAGGTGGTGCCCCCGGTCTTCTGGATGTGCAGGAACACGATCACATCGCGTCCTTTGATATTGAAATCCACGAACCGGGTCAGGTCCTTCAGGGTGAAGTTGAAACGCGGCACGAATCGGGGCAGGGAGCCGTTCTCGGGGGCCTCGGGGTCCGGCTCCTCTTCCTCCTCTTCCTCCTCCTCTGGGTCCCCCGGCTCCTCATCCTCGTCCTCCCGGGCCGCGGCTCCTCGAGGTCCCTCGGGCGGCCCCCGGGGCGGCGGGGGCAGCTGGGGTCGCCGCTCCCACTCTTCGGGGGGCGCCTGCGCCCGGCGGGCGGGACTCGGGGCGGCGGGCGGGCGGGAGTCCCCGGCGCGGGGCTGTTCCCCGAAGTTGCCGCAGGAGCTGGTGCAAGAGGGAGACACGTACTGGTACATGATGACCACGAAGAGGAGAGTGAGCACGGGCGTCAGCAGCCACTTGTTGAACCTTTCATCCATGGTCCCGCTCTCAGGCCGGCAGGTGAAGCGGCGGCGGGGGCGCAGACGGGCGCCTGCTCGGAAGTTTCGGGGACTCCGGGGCGCGGCTCGGAGCCCGCCGCTCCTCCATGCCCCTGACGCCGAGGCGTGCGCTGGCTGGCGGCCCCGCAGCGCTCCGGGGCTGCCGGCGCGGGGAGGAGGACGCTCGGCGCGGCTGCGGCTGGGGGGCGCCCCGCGCACCGGGGGCGCAGGGCTCGGCGCGCTCCGGCTCGCGCAGCTCCGGGTCAGGCGACGCGGAGCATCCCGGGCGCTCAGACGCTGGGGAACGTGGCTCCGGTCCCAGACCTGCGCCGGGCGGCTCCTGGGCAGCCGGGCAGCTGCGGCCAGGAGCGCAGGGGCTGCATTAGGCTCTCCAGGACTTCCGCCAAGGGCGAAGGCGTAGCCCGGCCCCGCCACCCACGGGCACCGCGCCTCGCACGTGCTCCCGGCACCTGTGCGCGCAGGTGGTGGGCGCAGGAGCCGCGAGCAGGGCGGACAGCGCCTGCCGCAAGTTTGCAGAGCGGCTCCCTCCGCGGCCGCGGGCGAGGCGCCTCTGTGACGCCGCCTCTCCCCGGCGAGTCACACTGCTGCTCCGGGTCGGTCCGCCCAGGCGCAGGCACGCAGACACACTCGCACACACAGGCTGGCACCGTGAAAACCCGCCAGCCGGTGTGACGGGAGCCTTGCAACCCGCAGCAAAAACCTGCCCTAGGTACCGAGCATGCGCCAAAGCCTTCCCCAGCCCGGAGGAGTTTCCAGGGGAGGAGTCCGCTGCACTGTGGGGCTCCGAGGAGGCAGCTGGGGGTGGGAATCCCTTCAGCCCGGAGCTAGGAGAGATGTGGCAAGAAAGCTAAGGTGGTGCGAGAAGAGGCCCCAAGCAAGTCGTCTCTGGTGCTGATCTGATGCTTCTAATTCAGCAGCTTGCGTAGCCGAAGTGGACAGTAAACCTGACTGGCCTTATCTGGAGGAGTAACACTCCATACCGCTGGAAGACTGGGCTAGACCACACTTCGCACGGGTCGGCTGATCCCACCAGGGCAGGGCAAATGGGCTCCAAACTGCCTATCATTTCTACCCAAGACGTTCTAACTAACGTTCAAGTCTTATTCCGGTCCTTCCTTAACTATGAACTTAATACGTCCAACTCTGTAACTTTATTGAATCAGCATGAAGCGCCTACTGTGTGTGGGCTATGTTCAAGTACAATTCTTTCAGCATCAAGACAGTCTAGCCCACAACCAGGCAAGACATGAAAGGAGTTCAGGGATCACCTCCTAAAATTCACTGTACTAATATGCGCTCAGCGTCTCAATGTCCCTTCTTTGCACCAATGTGAAAGATGAGACTGACGCTTACCTATATTTTTAAGCCCTTCTTTGCATGCAGATATTTTTGAAAATTTTATTATTTCAGCTGTCAAATTTTTCATTTATCCCAGAAACAAATCTTTGCTTAAAAACTGTTTTTCAGGTAATGAATTGAACGTGCCACCGAATTGGAGTACCCCACCACAATTCTTAGACCTCCTTGACCTGTTTTTCCAAATGGACAGCATGCAAGTGCTGAAGGTGGGGGTCAGTGCAATGTGATTCCCTGATCTAGGCCAACGGGTATCTCCTGGCCGCCCTGCCAGCTAAGGTCCCTCACACTTTCACTGCCGTCTGCCCCTTCCGCTGGCCTCTACAGGGATCGCTCTCGTGTCCAGATCTCTTGCAGGGATGCGGAAAGCTTGCCCATAGGTATTTATTTTTATTGTTCTAGACAGGTGGGATTCTTCTCAACAAAGTTTCCCTCCTCTGCTTCCCTTTCTGTTTTCGACTCTATAAACAACTACAAACTGCTCTTCCTGATACTGTTAGAAGCCTGCATTTGTAAGAAAGGTGTTGGTATAATGAATCAGCTTATCTAAAGCTTACTTGGTTCCACTTCTTCTCAGTTAGGTTTAAAATCCTATTAATGGCATCACACTACACTTCAAAAGAAATAAATTGTGACAGAGCAAGAACCCAATAAAATGTTAATGAGTTACTTGTTTATTAAAAAAAACCCTTTGTTTTAGTCAAGTAATAAAAATCACTATGCCTTTTTATATTATTTTATTTGAGACATTTCTTATTATCTATAAATTTCTTGATATAACTTAGACAAATAGAACCCTCTTAGCTACCAAATGGATAACCCAGTGCTATGGTAATTTACATACAGAAAAGCACTTTTCTAGTCATCAACTCCTTTCAGCCCAACATTCTAAGGAGATAAAGGAAGGATAATATCTCACTTTAGAGATGATAAAACTGAACCAAGGAAAGGTAGGTGAAAGCAGTCAAAATTAGAAATTACCAACATCCCCAAAATGTATTCAAACCACCACTGAAGAAATCCAATGAGCATTAACAACAAACCTCATAATTTCCTCTCTCTCCTCTTGAGATCCTTTGAGTCAGGAGGCAGGAAGAAAAAGAGAATTGCAATAGAACAATTATATTATTTTTCCTCTGCCCTGGCTTTATAGGCAAAACAGCAATTCCACATCATAATGTCTTTTGGTACCTAGCCTATGACTTTCCAGATAAAGGGGAGAAAGATAGCAACAATCATAAAATAATTATATTGTTATTAAAATAAGTCATTCAGGAGAAATTCAAAAGAAAATATTGTAACAAACAAATATAACAGTTATGTTGCTAAAAAAAAAATATGTCCATAAATAAGTGCACCCTTAGCACCTTTCAAAGAACATTATCCCAAAAAAGCCATTTTTACTTTCAGGGAAATAGCTAATGGAGTACCACCATTTCCTGGAAGTAATTACAAGGAAAACAATGCATACAATCAAGGCAATTACATAGATAATTCAGGCATGTACTGGGTATTCATTTTTAATGATAGGTAACTTTGGTTGGGTAAACACAGTCTGTCCCAGGTGTTGTCTCCTTATTACAATTGTGGAACTTGATGTGAACCTAATCAAAGCTCTTAAATCACAAAATAAACAGGCTTCCTTATCTACAAGGGCAGACCTCACATGCAAGTGAAAATGAAAAGAAACTTTCTAAAATTGAATGTTCTCCAGGTAAAAAGGAAAAACATGTTTGCATTCGGCCTACTATACTTACTCCATGATGACACCAGCTGGCAATTGTTTCTAGCTAACAGATTGTAGCTACTATGATTTCTAAACAAATTATTAAAATAATAAAAATAATGTTTTCAAAGAGCTTTTTCCACTTCCTTTGCCAGTCTAGCAATAAGCTATCTGTGAGACAAATTGTTCACCTAATTGTATGCCTTAATAAGCTTTACTACAATTATTTTCTTGCCTGATTTTTTTCCCTACCTTAACTTTAGTACTCTTCCTCTCTGTTCTTAGATATTCTCAAACCTGTTAGCAACATTGCACTCCCTCAGGATTTAAACTTTTGATTAGAACAGTCCCCATTTAATCAAGTTCAATTGGGAGATAAAATTGCATCTCAACTTCTCTGTTTTCCCTTTGGTGCCAGAAACTGCCTTTGAGAATGCCGAGGAAACCCTGGAGAGATTAACAATAAAAACAAATACAGAGAATCGTTCTAGATCCACTACATTTGTACACAGGAACATATAGATATGAATTACCCTTCAATGCAGATATAAAACAAAACAGGTTATGTCAATCATTGGCAGTGTGGATCTCTCAAGAATAGAAATTGTTCTTATACATTGAAATGACTTCTCATTATTAACTTTTGTCCCAAACCCCAAATAACACTAGGGTAAGGAGTTTACAAATAACACCAAAGTGGTAGCTTCTTTTTTCCCTTAGGAAATTAAATAGCAGAATTTATATAGTCACGGCAAATTGTGGACAGAATTATGATACTCACTTTTCTAGTTCACTACATGATTTTAACTTTGGAGTAACCATGACCTTACACACTGCTTCCCATAAAGTTCTATTTATATGAACAATTCTGTTTTTGCTTTATCATATAAGATATTCTTTACTCACCATAGATGGAAACTTATAGTAAAGAATGGAAATTATGCTACCTGTGTGCAATGTATTCATTAATTCAATGTAGTATAAGTAAATCTATTAATCTTTTCACAGTAGATATGTACTTATTTCAGTAGGGACTTGTTAAGTACTTACTATATACTGGGCACTCTTCTGAGTGCTTTAGACACATCATGAAACAAGAGCAATAAGTAGCCTGCACTCGTGTACCTTATATTCCAAAGGTGGCAATATAAATGATAAAGAAATAAACAAGACCTATTTATTTAATCCAAAGATATATGCTGAGATGCTACTGTGTTCTAGATACTTTTAGGTTCTTGGGATACATTAGTGAACAATAAAGATAATTCTGACCTTAGGAGTTTAAATGCTAGCAATATAAAACAGTACAAAAGAAGTTAGATAATGGGAGATGGGTCATATCAGGGCTTATGGGGTACTGTAAGAATTTTACTCTTAAAGGAGTAGGGAGACAATGAAGGGTGTGAAAAGTTTAGAAAGAGCCATTTGATTGTTTTGTTGAGAGTAGACTGTTAAGAAGGCAAATGTAGAAGCAGAAAAATGAGTCAAGTGGCTATTCCAGTAACCAGGTGAGAGACATGATGGCTCAGACCATGACAAAAGGGTAGCAGAACACGGAGTGGAAAGAAATAAGACTGCCTGTATTTTCAGGAAAGAATGATTGGTGTTCCCTAATGAACCAAATGCTAGAGATAAAAGGAAGAGAAGAAGCAAGGATGAAGCCAAGATTTGGGGCCTACCCAACTGGAAGGATAGAGATGCTATCGACTGAACCTCAATTGAGATCATTACAAGCAGTAGGGGAGAAATCCGTGAGATGATGTGACAAAGATTAAATGGCAAGGGTAGAAGGAAAAGGACAGCATTTTTCACTGGGCAGTCAGAAAAGGCTATTGTTACATGAAGGCAAAGGGGCTGAGTTGAGAAGGAATACTGTGTAACAAACTAGTCATTCCGGACATCCTGGAGAAGAGGTTTTTAAACAGCAATGAATGCAAAGGTCTGGAATTGGAAAGAGACTGTAGGACTGGAAGTAGAGAAAGAGCATTAGAGATGGAGGTGTGAGTGGTTCATTCAGAGCTGTGATAGCTGGTACTGCCCACTAGGACTGCCATTGTAAGAAAGGCAACTACGTGACTAATTGATATTAAAAGCTCACTGGACTTTGTGAAGAACAAATTAGGAAGGATTTGAAAAAAAGCAGAGAGCCAGTCAGGAGTCAAGTCCAGTTTTCCAGGCAAGAGATGATGGGAGCTTAAATTAGGATGGCAACAGTAACTGCCTAAAAGATTCCATCACCTGAGATACAGGCAAACAAAAAAATCCCAGTTTAAAGTAACTCAGTAACTTCTTAGTAAATCTCCTCTTTAGGGTAGTCAAGGTCCCAGTTCTCCCCTCCTCCTCCTTTTTCTTTTCCCCTAGAATACTCTAAGCTGAGGACTTTATGTGGCATCTTTGCACTGGCTGAGGGAAATGACTCTGCGGAGCGTTTCCTTCTTCCTTAGCTTTCTTCCTTGGTCCCATCTGGACTCAGGTGCAGGTCTTGATTTCTGCTGGGTCTTCTGCTGCCCTCTTTTAAAGTCACCTGGCATCTTCCCACAATCTGTATCTTCTGAAACTAACCACAAGGCCCTTTCTCTCAAGCCTCCAGCTCTTTGATAGCTTTTTCTCAGGAGGCCATTAGTATCTAAACCAGTGACTTTCCAACCCAGTCAGGTTCAACCCTCATATTTATTGAAGAAATATTTTGAAATAATCTCCTTAAAGATTGCAAATTAAGCATCATAAATAATAGAAGCTACCTACACACAGTTTCTCTAAAATTAATGTGATGCCTTAATTGTAACGCAAAAGAAGTTTTAACAGAAAGTAATTAATAAAAGACTGTTTCAACATGTAAATGGTTGGATATGACAATAGTAGAAAACATAAAGAAGTCTTCAGTTGCTTGTGCTCTTAAATATTGCAAGTTGGATATGAAAGAAGGTCAGAAGCCATTCCTTTCCTTCAAGAAGAAAATAAAAGGGCAAGGGTGTAGTGGGCACTAGAACTAAAAATAGCGGTAGGACAAGTTAAAAAAAAAAAAAGGTCTGACTTAAAAATAGATACATGATAAGAAAGAGAAATAATCTTAATTGATGTAGCAATCACACACCAAGACAAGGTACAGATTTTGGAGTGAAGAAAAGGAGGAAGTACAATGTTCTCACAAATAGGCTAGGTTTTTTGTTAAATGTCAGGTCAAAATAATTCTCTAAATATAAAATATCTCTAAAAAAATACCTTCTGTCTTAAAATCCTTCTATGCATCAAAGCATAATCCAATTTCTTGATGTAGGAGAATAATTGAAAGTCACATGGCTGCAAGACAATTCTGTCATTGCCCTCACTAAATAAATGCCAGTAGATGTCCCATCATGTGAGCTGCAGAACAAACCCATCCCTACCCCACCCACTTCTACCTACTACAAACCCTTCTCTAGGGATTAATACCTCCTGCCCCCTGAAAAATCTGCTAACTCCCTGTCATTCCCTGTCAAATAATCCAGTTTGGGAACATTAACAGGCCAAGCCAATACACATTTTTCCTCTTTTCCACAGAGTGACTCTTGACATCATTTTAGAATTTTAAAATGATATCCGACTTTTCTTTGAAAAAGTCTACTTTTCCATTTAAAACCATGGTCACATACGGTAGTGACATTACTTGGATTTGAACCAGGTATCTGATACCAGGGATAAAAAGAAATTATATACAAAATAGATGGTGGAAGTCAAAACAATGGATTTGCTAAAAGACTGAATAAGAGGGAATGAATAAGGGATGAGGAAACAATGATGCTGAGATTGGCCTTTTGAACTTCTGATAGGTTGAAGGTTCACTTCCTGAAAAGAAGGAAACCAGAAAGAAACAAAACCTATTGGGAGGTGTTGAGACTGGGGGGTTGGTAGGAAAGGTTCTACTTAGATAAATTAGTTTTAAAGTAGTAATGAGACAGACAAATAGAAACATTAAATAAATAGGTAGATAAAAGATCTGGCACTCAGGAATGAATTATGTCTAGGAAATAATGAAATATGATTCTACCAGCAGAAATAACACATAGAATAAGTGCTCTATAAATATTTTTGACATAATCTGAAAAAGACTAAGTCAGCAATTGCTATAATCCAAGCCAGAAAAAGTACTTCAAACAAAAGAAATAATAGCGATAGAACAAAAAAGCAGAAATTTGAGGAATATTTCAGAGATAGAACCAACAGGATTTAATGATTAAGTATGAAAGAGTGAAAGAGGAGGGATGTGAAGAGATCTTAACGTGTCTTAGCTTGGAATACTGTATGGATGGTAATGTCATTAATATAGGCAACAAAGCATATATGAGATTAGTCACAAAAATCAATGTAGACAATTATTAGTTTTTTAGCAAATTCAAATGCTTGCATTTTTTCCAATGGATTTGAGCTTCAAAGCATTCACTTTTCATTCTGAGAAAGCGAGTTTTAAAACACACTTTAATTTTTCTGCAGCAAGACAGATAACTTTAGTATAATTATTAGCTTTGGAAAGAAAAGTCCAGGTGGAAGTACATTTTTTAAAGGCTGTTTTCGCCTACCTAATGTTTCATATGATGAATCAGTGTTCCCTGTTTCTCCATTGGCAATAAATTTTATTTTCTCTCTCTTTCCCATACATGTATGGATGTACATTTCTAATCATAAGAAGTCAAATACTCAAGGTAGACTTTAAGAGATATTTTTAGGTAAGTGTTCTATGACATTTTTCAACAGCACAGAAAGACACTTGGCCTGAAAGCTCCCTGAGGGCAGACTTTAAGTAGGACTAATTTTGTTAAAGTACTTAGTGCGGTGCTTTGCACTTAGTAGGCATCTCAATAATTGTTCCTTGAATATGTTAAGAAATAAATGTGCTCTACTTTTAAATTTCTGAATGAGTTTCCACAAACTCCCTTGCTAAAATGCCTAGCTTCAACCCTGACAGTTCTCACTTACAGTTTATCTAAGGTGAGGTGAGCTCCAACTCCCTTGGTAAATCATTCAATGTGTTCCTACCTCTGATAAAAGCCTTTTTTAGTGTGACATTTCACTACCATTTAATCCAATATTCCTAGTGAAATGTCTGATGAATTATACCACACAAAAGCAAAATTTTATTACATATATAATCCCTGCGTTCATTTATCAAAATGACTGGTCACCTTGCCATCAAGCATATTAGCTATCTGACAAAATTATTCTTTGCTACCTTATAATGGGTATTATATAGCATCTTATTATTTACAAAACTTTTATAATTATTTCTCTTGTCCATTGTAAGGGATCAGGCAGAAAATATTTACTGTCCTCAGAGGATTTTCCTAAAGCTTTGAGATGTGCTCAATATTGTTCTAGTTTTCTATTTTACCCAGAAAGCATGTTCTAAACATAAAAAATTGATTGCTTAATGTAGCTATAAACCTGACCACCCAAACCCAAGTCAACATCCTACATATTGCCTCAGAAGTGCTTATCTGTTGTTATTCGATTAATATGAGCATTTGTTTTTAAAATCATGCTGTGAGACTCGTGGTTTTTTATCCAATTAATTCTTAATTGTACTCCAGACACCCAAATTCAATATACTGTTTTTGCACAAAAAGTCATTTTGAAACAGTTGCTCTTTCGCTTTTCCTCCCTCAGTGGACTGTAGATGTCTACTGATATTCTTTCTTGTGAATTGCTTTTAAGCATTTAATGTTAATTCTTTCCAACTATTGTTAGTTAAATGTTGTTCTTGTGATTTTTATAAGGCAATGATACATCACTTAAATGTCTAACTCTAAGGTGCTGTCCTGATGTAGCAAATGCAAAAACATCTCATTCCTCTAAAAACAGGAAATTAAAACATCTGTCTTTCTGGGTCTTTGTAGTAAGACATTCTATCTGCCAAAAGCACAAAATGGTAGAGGAAGATAAAATGATCATGTACTTCACATGATTGTTACTTATCCAAGCCATGCAAACCAGCCACAGCAGAGTGTGTGCTCATGAAGAGTGAAAATGAATACTAGAACTCTTGCCTCAAACTGTTTCATGAGCTACAGTTCTGCCACTTATTTTGGTATGTTATCTGTGTATTCTACCAGGAGCTCCTTCTTCTCATTCTATTACACTTTGATGACAAAGACCCTGCCTCTTACCATACCCCCCCCGACACACACACTGCTATGCCTAGCACAGGAAAACTCTTCTCCACATTCTCTACCTGATGATTCTCTGAATCAGCTAAAATCCACACTCAGCTAAAACATCTTCTCTTCTATAAAGAGATTTGGACACTCCATCATACCTTCATCCCTTCACTGTTGAACCTTACTATCATGTAGCTTTATCACCATACTGTGTATTTATCTCTATCTGACTGATTCTTATGGGTAATTGTGAATTTTAAAGGGAGGCCCTCTTGATTATTGTTGATATTCAGACTTACACAGCTGAAGTATGCAGAATTTCAAGATGATTGCCAATGACTCTTGCCCTTGTATAATCCTATCCTGTGAAATATAGGCAGAAACTATGATTATGGTATCGTATGGAGCAAAAAGGAGATTATCCAGGTTGGATCTGATTTAATCACATGAGTACTTTGTATTTTTTTTTTAATTTTTTACCAAGAACATGTATTGGTACATTGTATACATAATGATCATATTCAACATGGTTATTTTGTACCTGTACATGATATATCTTGGTTTTCCCCCCTCTTCCCCACCCCTCCCTTCTGTTCTGCCACCCTTCCCTATTTGCAGCAGGTTTATTTACATTTTTTCATTTTTCCCTTTCTCCTTTCTTTTCTTTTTCCCTTCCTTCTTTTCCCCTTTCTCCCTATCTAGTTCTCCTCTCTTTTGAATACTTTCTTTTTTCATAATATCTATTATACCTCTTTGTCCTTATTTACACTTAAAGTTTCTCACATCAGAGAAACAATTCGTCACATGAGTACTGTAAAAGCAGAACATTTTCTACAGCCAATTTCACAGGGAGAGGTTAGAAAGACACGCACTTTCTGACTTGGAGGAAGAAGCAATAACTATGTGTGAACTGCCTAGAGAGGCCATGTCTCAAGGAAGTACAGGTAGCCTTTAGGAGCTGAGAGCAGTCCCTGGCCAACAATCTGCAAGGAAACAGGGACTTCAGTCAAACTGACTCAGGGAAATGAATTCTGCCTACACCCGAATGAGCTTGGAAGCAGGTTCTTCCTCAGCACCTCCAAACAAGAAATCAGCCTACATGACACTTTGAGTTTAGCATTTTGAGACCCTGCACAGAAAGCCTAGCCCTGACATGCCCTGCAGAACTATGAACTAATATTGCAGTAGAAAACTATCCACTAGCCTAATGTCTGGCATATAATAAAATATTGGCTGGTTAATTGATAGATGGGTGATTTAAATTAATGAATAAGGGGGTAGAAGGAAGGAAAGAAGGGAAGGAGGAAGAAAGGAAGAGCGAAGGAGAGAAAAGGAAAGAAGGGAAGATGAAAGAAATGTGCTGTTTAGAAAAGCGTTTATATTGTGGTTCATTCAAGTACAGGTGAATTTTCAGAGAATGAGCAGATGCTTTCTTGGAATGATTGATGGGCCTTCCTGGGCTGAAGAAGTGTGGCAAACATATTATGCCTGCTTAAATTAGTTCTTTTCTGTTTATGTTTCCTAACTTCCATCCCATCCCTCATCCCTAATCTTTCCTTGACCCTTTTGTCATCCCTACCCTGACTCAACTTGTCTAGTGAAAAATAAAAAGACAGCCCTGACAACTGTCAGCTGGTAGGTAGCTTAGTTGCTACCAGCTAGGCCACATGTTTTGCTGTTGACTATAAACAACCTCATATTATATCAACATCAGGTGAGGACTCTCCGTGATTGTGAATAAGACGAAAGCAAGACCACTTTTTAAACATGCCTGAACAGAGATTAAAAAAAAAAAAAGATACTATGCAACCACAAAATGAGTAAACATCTCCTCCAAAAAAGAAAAATGAATAACAACCACTTCTTTTTCAATGACAATTTTAGCTTTGTCCCATTCCTCCTGCCACTAAATAAAAACTATTAAAGTCCCCTTTCACCTAATCAGCCTGCTCTCTGGAAGACACCAATCCAGAATGCTGGTTTTTTAATCCTCCCCCAACTAATTTTTCACAAGCTCAAATTGTAAAGTAAGCCCCTCCCAACTTTCTCTTCTCAAGACAATCCACGTTCCCCCATGGTAAGCATCTCCTTAGCCACATCAAAAAGTGTTCACCTTTGTCTTAGTACAAGTGCATTGCTGGGAGTCTCTGGCTTGGTGGGCCTCTACAGAGATGAGAGAAGTGTTAGACACTTCTTGAATGTCATGCCACAAATATTTAATGATTCATTTTGGGGGAATGTTAAAGTCAAATAGCTGAATCTAAAAGTTTGCATCCAATAGTCAAGTATCCTCCTTTCCAAAGAGAGCCCTTGAGATTTATTTAGATATGCAAGCTCTCAGAAAGTCATTTACCCAGTCCAAACACAGTGGTTAGTCAAGATCGAGGCAGATTGCTACTAATATGATCATGAGTCTCTGTCCAAAGTCTGATTCTCTTGCTCCTTTCTCACTAATGAGCCCCCCAAATTCTCTACCCATGAAAATCCAAATGAACAAACCTTATTTTGATGCTGGCTTTGTCCCTTTTCCTACATGATTAGGAGGGCAGAAACTCCTTTAGTAAACTTCATTGTACATAAAGTATGTAGGTTTGGATTGAGGCCAAGGGTAGGAGCATAATTGCTGTTATTTTTATGAAAGAAAAAAACCTTAGATTGAAGCTATAGACTTTGCTAAGAATAAATATTATGATATAATCAAACAAAAATGTGATGAACAGGACAGGTTGGTGAGCTAGGCTCAGATCTGACTGACAATCAAAGATCTGTTCCATAATTATATAGGGAAAAAGCTGGTACCTATAGCAGAGGGTGAGTCTTTGTATGCTGGTTTCTCTAAACCATGGATTCTCACATTTGGATGAACACTAGAGCACTTTGGGAGCTCTAAAAAGTTCTGAGATCTAAGCACCAGTATTTTTTAATCTACATGATTTTAATATTAACCCAAAGTTGCAGCCACTTCTCTAAACAAGACTTTAGCCTTTCCCCCTATTTTGCCGTGCTGTTGGTTGGCCCTTCTTGCGCATAAAAAGCCCAGGTTTTTCCAGGTAAGTTTTGATTGCAAACTAATCATTCCTCAAAGAGGCAAGGTCATGACCCTGTTCATAGTGAATAACAGCACTGTGTTTTGAGGGATCTAAGAGCTCAAAAGGAAGGGGTGCTTGTTGAGATATGGATTTCTCCAAGGCCCTGTAGTTGTTTTCAACTATGACAAATCAAACTGTGAAGCTACAGCCTGAGAGCTTGATGCCCCACTGGATAAAGAGCTCCTCATGGGCAGAATCTATGCCATCCTCTTTGAATTGGTATTAGTGTTCAGTGGCTGATGCTCAATAGAGATTTCTTATATAACTGGATGAATGAGTGGTGTTAACTGGGTTTTTCTCCTTTTCTTGGGCTGATGTCCTTTTCCTGTGCCAGATCCTGCACTAAAACTATAAAGATGGGTTACATTTTCAGTTGCCATAGGTGATCTGAGCTCTGTGAACACTCCTTTTCACACTTTTGTTTGGGTTCCCCGAAGTTGTGTTCCAGACTCTCCTCTCTTTTTACTCTAAACCCTCTCCACCAAAAGCCTCACTTGTGCTATAGCATTTATCTACTGCTTCTGTACAGTAACTCTCAGACCTCTGTATCTCCGTCCCAAACATGTCCCCTCATACTTGCAGATAGCCAACTCCCTTCTCAATATATCTATGTGGTCATTTTACTAATATCTCTAGCTCAAAATGTCCATAGCCAAATTCATGGTCTGTCCCTGATCAGTGCCCTAAATTAATAGCAAGATCATTTTATGCCAGAAACCTGAGAGTCATTCCTGACAATTCTTTCTCTTCACTCCTCATCTTCAATATATTTTCAAATCCTATAGATTTTACCTTCTGGATATTCATCATAATTTAACATGATAAACCAAGGTGCCATTATGTACTGCTTTGGCCAATTCACCTAAGTGATCTCCCTGCTTCTGCATCTTTCAAACTATTTTACACCTTGAAGTCAGTATTCTTTTCATGTATCTGATCATGTAATTCCTTTGTTTACAATACTTCAGTGGTTTCTCATTGCTCTTTAGATAATGACTATCCTAGTTACTTTTCTCGTGGCTGAGACAAAATACCCAACATCCAAGGTAAAGGAGGAAAGGTTTATTTAGCTCACAGTTTGTAGAGGTTTCAGTCCATAATTGATGGCTCCAAGGCAGGGTGGTATGAAAGACAGGCAGAAGGCAGCAAGGTAAGCAAGGGACCTCTGCAGCTTCTTTCTGCCCCTTATATCTAATCCAGGCTGCCAGTACTAGGGTGGGGCCAAACCAATTGGTGGACTGATTTAGTAATCACACTCCCTTAATCCCAACATCACACACTCTAGCTCCATTCACCTCTGAAAAAGCCCCACCTATGTCTGCATGAGGCTTTGGGGGACATCTAGGCACAAACCACAACAATGACCTAAATCACTCGTGTGGCCTTTAATGCTTTTCTCATGCCCATCTTGCATCCCTTATTCACTACACTACAGCCACTCAGGTCTTCTCTTATTTTTCTAGAATGGACCATGCATATTACATCCTGTCTCTATACCCTTCCCTTTGAATTTAAACTGTTTCTCTGCTAAAAGACAATCACTTCCCCTCCCCCAATTCAAAAATTAATTTCTACTTATTTTTCAGATGCCATCTCACATGTCACTTCCTCAGAGTTTTTCATGATCTGTTCCACCATTAAAGTCTAAGTGATGACAAACCTTTTAAAGCTTTCAATGATACAAACAGCTCTCTGTGGCATATGTGCCGTAGGTTTGCCACCACTGGCCTAATCCTTTCTCTTACCTTCTCTTCTAGACTGTAATATAGCATTTTAGCTATCTTAAATTATATATTCATTTGTATATTACTTTATTAATGTGATCTTATTCAATAAAATACATTTATTTATGCACTGCCACTGACAATGCTTTTACTCACCACCGTAACCCCATGGGCTAGTATTATGCCTGCCATATAGCAGGTGTTTAATAAATGTTTGCTGAATGAATGAAGCTAGACTTTTTGAATATTTTTACCTTGCTCATCTTGCGAGACAATTGTGCTTTGTTTTAAAGTACATATATGACAATCTTTTTTGGGGGGAGGTAGGGAACAGGCGATAGCTCAAATTGTATTTGGACAAAAGAAGTTAAAGACTTCCTGAGTTTTAAGGATGCCTCTTTTGTGTGTTCTAAAGTTTCCTTTTTCCTCTTCAATGGTCCCTTGTGTTGGGTGTGATATCTGCCCTTATAAACTGCCTGGAATGCCTCACTCATTCTTTCAAAGTAGCTTAGTACAAACGTCACTTGAGAATGGAGACCAATTTATTATGTACTGTATTCCCAATAAACTCCAGGGGGCACCAACAATAATAACTTTCAGTAAAGACCTCTAAAGAATTTTGCTCTGTGTTCTCTGAAATAGCAAAAAGGAAGAAAGTATGACTAACACTACATACCATGTAGTTATTCTATAAACCCCCCTTTGCTATGTTCTGAGACAAGGCATGAGGCCAACTTTCCATAGTGGCTCAGGCTGAGCCTCTTTTCTCAACTCCTTAGGACTTCCCAAATTTTTCACCTGACCTACCCATTACTATACAGAACAATGAAGGAGCACCCCCAAGTGGGCTGCAGTCAAGCTTGAAATGGCTCACTGCAAATAGCAACTTTCTCAGCAAGATTTATATTTATTTTATCTTAAAAACATCATGATAACTCTTTACTTTATTCCATAAAATATGGCAGTATGCTTCAATTTCAAGATGTTTTGCTTACAACACTTGGATTAAAAATGATACCCCAGAGTTGTATCTTCTAGTTTTGCATTACCCTTGACACAACTCCCTACCACACTAGATGTCAGTTTTACAAGGAGGCTATATGATCAGAGAATATATTCATTGTTTAATTTTAATTATATATGCAAGTATCTATATAACATATAGGTGGTTTCAAAAATGTACCACCCAGCTTCAGAAATACAATATTATCTGTAACTTTGAAGGCCCCTATTAGTCCCCTCTAAACAGCTCTTCTTTCATACCTTTCTTTACATTGCAAAGAAGTGTAAAGTTCACCCCCCTGGAACCTTGTGTTAACATTCTTTGTTTTCTTTATAGTTTTAATATTTGTATCTTTCAATGAGATATTGTTATTTATTTTTAACTTTACATAAGGGGACTCATCCTGTACTTTTTCTTCTATCATTTGCCTTTCCACTAATCAATGTGCTTTTGAAATTAATCTATGCAAGTATATGTAGCTATTGCTCATTCATTCTCATTGGGATCTTTTTTATTTTTTCTAACTAGTGTCTCAAATCTGAATTTCTCTTCTTTCCTCTTGCCAGAGGACAAAGGACAGTATGAAAACAGAGAAATATGTACAGCCATAAGCATTCATTTCCTCTGAAAGGGAAGTATGTAAACTATCTCTAATTACCACCTCAGGTTATATACATTTCCTGCTTTTTGAATAATCTTAATTGGAAAATTTCTTTTTTCATATAAGAAAAAAATAGATAACATCATGGACCCCCCCCTGCATTCAATATAAGAATCTTTAGAAGGATGGTTTTGCTGTTTTTCACTGCCACAGTTTTATTTTGTAAATACATTTCAAAAACAGATGAGAATCTATTGTAATTTAGCTATTGAAATAAAAAATAGTATTCCCTAAAGGAGTTCTGAATTACTTTTACATCTTGCTTGTTTTAGAACTATCTTGACTGTTGAAATTTATTATTACCAAGTTTAACTTTCAATGGTGTACTATGGAAATGAAATTTTACCTACAAAAGAGCTTTTTTAAAAACTCGTGAATTAGAAGAGATGACAGTTAAAAATGAATTACATTTGATGTGCTGGGCAGGCACTGTTTCACAGATATTCTGTGAGTATCTGCTAAGCATAAAACACAGATTAGGAGATCGGGATCTGGGTGGGACGCAGGATGAGCAGACAAGGATCTCTGCTGTGAGCAGGACTCACACAGTTGCAATGGACAGAGACCCACCCAACGGGCTGTAATACAAGGTAGTACGCGACAAGGTACTTGAAAGAGTGCCTAAGAGCAGGAATAGAGATTAAAAAGAAAATAATTTCCAGCCAGGTACTAAAGAAGATTTTAAGGAAAAAGTACCCTCTAAACTTAGAAGATTAGTAAGATATTGACAGTCCTGCGGAATGGAGGTGATAGAAGGTGTTAAGGCAGGGAGAGAACAGAAGGAATAGCATTAAGAAGCAAAAAGTTCAGGAAGTAATGAATAGTCTCAATCACCTGTAGCTGATAATTTAGAGAACAGAAAAGGTGATTCTATTTTTAAATAATTTCTTCACCCTGTTTCTCCTTCAGGTTTCTTGTAGGTCGGCTCTGCTTAAATAGCTAGTGCCAGCCATGAGTGTTGATGTAACAAACACCCACAAACTTATACACAGTCTGTCCTATTTATTTAACAGTGGATTGGAATCACAGATAGGAAGATGACATCATATTCCACAGCAACATTCCTGAAAATCCTTATTATACATCCCTTTCCCTCCAGAAGTCCATGTACCATTTAGCTCTATGCCTTTGCAGACGCCCTAACCTAAACGTATTGTTCATTTCCCTCTTCCACTCCTGGCTGGCCATTGCTTCTCTACCCTCCCATTTCTCTACTAGCTTTTTCCACATGCATTTCTCTTTTTCTAATCACGAAAAGCCAACTGGCTCTCAGTTTCTTTAGTTTTTCTCTCCACCCTGGAGCAAAAAGGCCTAGTATTTTCACACAAAAAAGATGGTGACAAGGAGGAAAGGAAAGAGAAGGAAATGAAAGGAAAGGAGAGGAGAGGCGAGCAGGGGAGGGGAAAGGGGAGGGAGAGGGAGGAAGAGGAAGAGAAGGAGGAGGACAAGGAGAAGGAGAAGGGAAGGGAAGGGAAGGGAAGGGAAGGGAAGGGGAGAGAAAATAGAAATTCTTTGCCTAGAAAGATACTATGACAAAGATACAGAAAGATGTACTTGACATTTTTCTCCAAATCAATCTCAAAATTTGATTTCATCTCCAGCCTCTCCAGCTGTAACACTGAGACACTGTAAAGCAACTGAAGTCATCAGGGTCCTTGAAGTATTAAACCACATTCATTTATAGTATGATTTCAACACTGGTATCAGGTTTTTATTTTCTAAAATCCTCCACTAATTATCTCTACTATCATTCTGGTTTTTATGCTTTATTCCCACTCCATTTCCAATAGCCTTTGCTGCCCATTACTTTAAACCACATACATAGCTTCTTGCTGATTTTTCCCATGGGTAGCATAGTCAGGCAGACTATGTTTTGAATATTCATGGCTCAACCTGTGCAATGAAAATGTAGAACAAGTAAAACAGCTGTCAACAACTCTACAAAATTCTGTTTCTTGGATTAAGACCATAGGATGCACCTGCAGATAAATGTTATTACATCTTTTTTTCCTTTGCGAACACCTATTAAGCAAAGAGATATTGTAGTCATTGATTCCTACAAACTCTGCTAATAACCAACAGCATCAGGTGCATGCAAGTAGAAGGTAGTTAAGTACAACCTGCTACTGCCAAGAACAGTCCCCTGGAGCCTCTCCTACCTAATCATTTACTCTTACAAATACACAAAACAAGAAAGTCAGTGCAGAACTAATGTAAAACCCAGGGGGCAGAAAGTAATAGGAAACGCAACTATTTAAGCTTCCTGGATCTCTAGAGAAAATCACTTCTCAACAATTATAGTACATTTTGTAACACCATCTACTCCAAGTCAAGAAACAGAATAGGTTCTGATGAATAAGCAAAGGAGAAATTGGAAATAGTAAAATTAAAATAGTGAGGTTTGCATTATGTCTGCAGATTAAATAGTTGTCTATTCTTTTTTCTAAAATCAATTTACTAAAGAATCTACACATCCATTTGGAAATATGGATTTTTTCCAAATTCAAACTGCTTTATATCAGGTTATAGACAGCTTCAAAGGAAGTTTATCATTATTGGTTATCAACATAGCTTAAAAATATTTCTCACTCAGATGTTGTGCACTCATTGCAGAAGTTGACTTATTTGGAATATCAAAGACACCCAGAAAATTTGGGAATCAACCAATTAGCAGATTTCTATGATCATATGACTCATGTGTACACAGGTACTAACTTCCAAAAAGAGATCTTAGCTGTTGCAAGAGAAAAAAAAATCTTTATGAAAATGTTTAAGCAAAATAACTTAATCCAAGAATAAATATTCTGAAAGGCTGAGTTGTATACTAGAAAAAGTTTCCAGGGTGGGGTATACAGAATCAGAGTTGGCCACTATTTGAGTGATCTTGATTAAGTGAATAAACATCTTGACTTGTAAATGGAGACTGGCTTCACTATGTCATAGTGGGTGTCAGAGGATTAGATAAAAAGTACCTGTGCACCCTTCCCCTCTCTTGCCTGTGCTTAACCAAGTGACATACTCTCAATATTTGCACTTGCTTAGAGAAGAGTGTAAAACTTGGAACTAATCTCTACATAATGTTGAAAGATGGTCAAAGAATAGAGGAGTTTTTTGTGTATTTACATTTGCTTGCTTGTTTATTGGTTTGTTTGGTGGAGTAGGGGGAGACACGATGGTGGTTAAAGATTGGTATCAGTTTTATTCTGCCAAAAGAAAATCAAAAGACCCTTCATCTTCTCTTCTCCTCATTCAGGAAGCACACTTAGTTGGAATTTTGCATTGTATTTAATCATTCAGAGAATGAGACAAAGACAATATGTGACAGCACTGGAGGTTTCTACATTCGTTTTGAATCCTATGCTGAAGGAATAGTATTGGTGCTAAAGATATCCAGGCTAGAAAAGTTACATTCTCCTGAGCCTGACCTCAAAAATCTGAGGTAAATATTATGAAACTGAATCCTGTGCATTCTTTTGGGCAGTCTTAAAAAATCAAATAGGTAATTTTATCATTGTCCTTTCATATCTTTAATAATTCTATTTCTCCCTTACATATTATAAATATTTCCAAAGTATTAGATTCAGCAAGACATAGCTCTCCATATTTGAGCCACTGTGTAAGGATCATAAAGATCAGATTACTCTAAAGTTTTGTCCTACTCTCTAGTGGGTCATTTCAGCAAAACACATATTAAAATACCACAACTTCTGTAAGGACAAGTCTTTCATTGGTCTCACAGATAACAGTGCAGAACATGAGGCCTTTAGCAGAGACTTCATTCCAACTTCATCCTTAAATGTTCATACATAAACCTCAATACATCCTTTTACTTTTCAAATAATTAACATTTTTGCCTAGCTCATAATAAGCTGAGTGCTTTTATTAATTTTTAATTATTTTAATTGCAGCAAAATGTACATAACATAAAATTGGTGTGACCTTCAGTAAGTCACTTAGCCTCTTCCATTTCTAAGACCTCATTACTGAAATTCCCAACTCATATGATTATGTCATAAATTTTTGCAGAGATATGAACTGATCAGGAATTCATCTGACCCTTCAATTTTATGGGCCGTTGGACCCAGTCTTTAGAGTTACAAAACCTTCGAAGACTTGCTTTGGGGAGATAAATGAATATGGCTTAATTTTTTCATCATTACAAAGTACATGTCCCTGATATGGAGGGAATTCTCACTCCCCTTTACACCACAACAAGTTCCACGTGTACTTCATTTCTCATGAGCTCGGTTGTGTACAGCCCCACACCTGGCTTTAATTTATACTGTATTTAGGTTAGAGGAACACAGAGTTAGTTCATTTCATGTTACATGAAAATAAGGAGAATGTGAAGCTCAGCTATGTGGGAATCTCAGAGAAGTCACACTAGTCCTCAGGAGAGAACAGACTCATAGAATCTGTATTTGTTTTTGAGGGCTCCCTAAACAAAGTACACAAACTGTTTTCTTAAAACAACAGACAGATGGGTATGGTGGCACAGGCCTGTAATCCCAGCAGTTGGGAGGCTGAGGCAGGAGGATCACCTGGATTCAAGGTCAGCTTAGGCCATATAGTGAGTTCAAGGACAGCCTGGGCTACACAGTGAGATCCTGTCTCAAAACAAAACAAGACAGACATATGTCTCAGGGTCCTGAAGACTAGATATCAGAAATTGACATGTCAACAGGGCCACGTTCTCTTAGGGAAGACTCCTTGCTTGCCTTTCCCTTGTTTCTGGTCATTTGCTGGCAATTCTTACTGTCCCTTGGCTTGCATCTGGAACATTTCAATCTCTGCCTCCATTTTTACATAGTGTTCTTCCCTTGTGTGTCTGTGTCTTCATATGACAGTCTTCTCCCTCCTTATAAAGATGCCAGTTATATTAAATGTGGGCTTACCCTAATGACTTCATCTTAACTTGATAGTATCAAAGAACTTTTCTTCAAATATGGTCACAATCTCAAGTGCCAGTGGTTAAAGATCCAAAATATCTTTTGCAGGGGGATAAACTTTATCTGTAACAGAGACTGACCTAGAAGGATGTTTCAGACCGTCCCCACCAACTGGCTTGCCTAGCCGCTACTTCAGAAAACAAGAAGTTGTGGATCCCCATTGTGATGTTCCCCTATTACCATGCTGCAGCCTGGTAATAATATTTTCTTTATTTTCATCTTTTTAAAAACCTCTGTTCCATCTAACAACTACTCAGCTTTCTCTGAATCTCACATTCACAATCACTGAGAGAATGTGATAATTCTAACCAGTTACTAAGACTTCCCCTGCGCAAAGTCCTCAATGCTAACCACCATGCCACTGACAAGTCTAGACACGGGGAACTAGATAGAGTGCCCTCCCACCACTTCCTTCTGCTACAAGGGAATGGGATCTTGAGATACCACTGTAGCCACTGACACTTATGCAATCACATAGGGCTACTTCGTTTAGCAGAGGACACTGTACAGGGAAAGACTGCCCTGCCTACTAGACAAAAGAAGCCCTTATACATAGAAAAAAATTATGAAACTTAGAAATCTATTCCTAGTGACTTCAGAATGTAAATTATGAAAACTTAAACAGGTCAAACATATACCATAAGTTCACTTTGCCAGAGAAACATATTGTGATACAAATTTACCATATAATGTAGTGAATGCATAACTATCTGTATGTTAATGTTGCTTAGGGAATCATAATTTTTAATTACCTGAATTTTACACTTATAACTTTGCATATATATTATTCTATTAGTCCAGCTTTAAAAACTATATATGTAGTATATGCACATGAAACATTACAATGTGTACATGTATAATTATAATTGAACTCAAGGGATATCCATAATGATTTAATAAAAGGAAGAAAAAAATCAAAGCCAAAAGTGATAAATCTATTTTAATTATTTGTGATGGCTTGTGGCTAGTTTTTTATACATACCCATTCATGTGAGCTTTTTATATTTTGCATTGATTTTAATGCTGTTTCCTCAATGTTTATAATTATGACCCCATGTAAATCACCTCAGTTGAAAATTTTACACATTCAAATTAATGGAGAAGATGTAAGATGTTCATTTGCATTATTAAAAAGCAATTTTTAAATGTTCATCATAGTTATGCTAAATATAAGTGATTGCATGGACTCAGTGATTAAATGCCTATAACTTAAACGCTTTGTTTAAAATCATGAAAATGATATGTTGTTATATAGACTCAATGTTTTTGAGAAAAAAAAAGTATTTAATTCCTAAGGGACTCTTTAGTCTACCAATTTGAAATGCTATAATCAGAGTGTGATTTATTGTATTTTCCGAAGCACAAATCAAATAACTTGATTGCCTGATGTTTGGTTTTACCTATTAGTAAGTTTTGGGGTTTGTTTTATTGCTTTGAAATATATGAGAATTGATCTTTAATAGTGATCTAAGATTCAATCCTAATTTGGCTAAAGCTGAGCATGACTCTAAAATTTAGTCAATATGTCTTTCCTAAACTCTCTGGAATTCTGCACCCAGAAATTGTAGTGGTGCATTGAATAGCAGCAAGCAGAAAATGGTACTGCTTGTTTTCACTTGAGTGTGGTATAGGCTCCGTTTATTCATGGCATGAGAGAGCCATCTACAGAAAGTTAAGAAAAGAACGGTCTCCTACAGTAAGAACAGAAAGTGTGTCTATTAAAAGATTATTCAATGGAGATAAGTTAAACATTATACAGTAGCACAACAGACACTAGTTTGAAGCCTGAAATGAGTTCGAACAATATAAAGATATTCTTGGAGGGCCTCACAGCCCCCTTGTCATAGTAATACACACCAACATTAACACTGGTCTAGGGTCCAAAAAGATCTGAGGTCCGGACATGAAGAGCAGGCAGGCATCAAACTGTGGACTGGAATGCAGAAACCAAGGCTTGGCTGGATGCAGCAAGTACTGGGGCGGCATGAGGAGGTCTGTCTAAGACTCTGGTCTCTGAGGCAGTGCTCTTCAAAATGACTGTGACGATTTATTTTACACGTCAATTGATGAGGCTGAAGGATGCTCAGGGGGCTGGGTGTGCCTATGACAGTGTCTCTGGAAGAGACAGGCATTTGAATTCATAATAAAGAAAATCCATCCAAACCCAGTGCAAATGGGTGTCAATGAACAAACACTTAAATTTAAATAAAATCCTCCTCAAAATATTCTCCCTCACTTTGAATACACTTATCCCATCATTCTTGCCACTTTCTCAAGCAGTTCTGGAGTCTTCTGTCATGTGTTTAGTTGCGGTCAAGTTTGCCTACATATCCTGAATTGATTCAAAATATTTACCTTTCATGGTTATTTTAACATTGGAGAAGAGCCAGACGTTACATGGCGCCAGATGATGCGAAAAGGCGGATAAGGACACACCGTAACATTGTTATGAGCCTGCCGTTCCATTGTATGGCACTCAGCAGCAGCATTCACTATACTTTTTTGTTAATCACACCTTGTAAAGACACTTACAAAAGAGGACTTCTAGAACTGCTTCAGAAAGGGGACAGAACAGCGTTTGAAGCAAGGGAGGATATTCTGAGTGGGATTAATAGCAATGTATCTTATACTATAATTTTTTTAAATGTATACCATATATTTTGGTCACGCCTTGCACAAACAGCATTTGCTATGTAAAATACATCATCAAGTCTCCTAGCTCTTCTTCCAGCCAGACTGCTGTCCCTCTGCCTCTTCCATATGCAAAGTTTAGAGCCATCACTAAGACAAAAATAATAAGAATGGTGCTATTTGACATAAATGATAGCGAACAATTGCTGAGTGCCATGCGCTTGAGGTAAGGGCTATTATTTTTCCTAACCTACAGTCTCATTCAGACACCATTATTTGAGCACCCTATAAAGAGCAGGTGGTGTTCTAGGCAGCAGTGCAAAGAACAAAGTCCCGGCTCATGGAATTTAGAAACTGAGACAAGAAAACTTTCTCTACAGCCCAGACAGTTAGTTATTATGCTATAGTGGACTCATAATACATAAGGAAAGCTGAACTATGCTTCTTCAGGAAAATTAAATTGTGCAAATATAATTTGGAAAATAAGTGGCATGTATAGGGGTTCATCTTTAAACATCACAAGACAGAAATGGCATCAAAATGATTTTAAAATTACATATCCTCCAAAGCACCTTCCCACCTTATATTTCTAAATTTTGCTTTTGAAATTTTTGAATTATTTAAAGACCTTGAAACAATAGTACAATTCCCCTAAGATGTCCATATAATTTTGACAATTTTAACATGTTGCCAAATATATAAATATATAGATACATATTTTGTTAAATCATTTGGAAATGCATCATAGAACAAATAAAACTTCATACATTTCCTAAAAATATCTTCTAAATAGCTACAGCAAAGTGAACAAACAATTCTGTAACTAAATATCCACTTCTTGCTCAAATTTCCTCCCAATTCCCACCAAAATATCCTTAATAGCTATTTTTTTAAAAATGAGCTGCAATCAAAGTTTACACAGTGCATTTTGTTGTTACACCTCTTGAGCCTTTTTTATTCCAAAATATCATTATTTCCCCATAAGTAATCAATCTACAAAAATTCAGGACTTTTATTATAGAATGACCCCGCATCCTACAATAAAAATAAAAATTGTATTCGTTTTTTCATATAGTCATTTTACTTGCTCTTCTTTTTCTTGTCTTTCTTGTAAACTGAAGTTAAGTTTACAGGTTTGAAGGGATTCAGGTTTAACATTCTGGCCAAAAATACCTAATAAGTGATAATACATACATATATCTATATCTATATATAGATAGATATAGATATATATGATTGTATCTCATCAGAAAGTACATAGTAACATCAGATTGTTTTGCTCTGTACAATGCTAAATTTGATCATTCAGTCGCAGTGCCTACAAGATCACTCTACTGTAAAAATACAATTAGCCCTTTATAACTAAGAATAACCTATGGGGTTATCCTTTGGCACTGTTCTAATATCACGGTACTCTAAGACATTTTATCTAATGGTTCTAGCATCTATTCATATTTGCAAGTATTACACTGGAATTTCTGAATGGTTTTTGGTAGTATCCCTTCTATACTTTTTAGCTGTCCTTCTTTCTCCCACCACTTCCCCCCTCCTCCTCTTCCTTTCTCTCCTCCTTTTCCCCCTCCTCTCTTTCTTCCTTAGTCTCTCTACCCTCCCTTCCCCCCTCATTCTGATAATGTTAAATTACCATACATTTGGCTACCAGGAGTCTTATCAAGCTTTTCTGCCTCTTGACTCACGACTCATACCTCAACTATTTTTTCATCCATTTCATCTGAAAAGAATTCCTTATTAAATACCCTCTTCCCCTATTCTCTGTTGGATGTTACTTACAACATAATTAACATTTTTACATTATAATTAGTCACAGATTTTTCTGTTAAACTACAAGAACCCTGAAATAAGAGCTATATCTATACTTGGTAACCCAAATATTCACATGCATTAGGACTAACTGAATGAATCACTGATTCTCTTGTCCAGTTTATCATTCATCTTCAAATTTGTTCCCCTCCTATCCTGCCTTGGTTCCATACCTCAGTTCCCACCAATTACCCAACTAAAGGCATTTTAGTGCCACAATTGACAGTAACCAATTTTAAAGAATAAGTTAGCATTTCTTTCTCACAAAAACGATTTGCCTTACAGTTAAAATTTAGGCAAACAATTTCTGGTGAACAATGGCTCTGACACCTTCTAAACTGGCATGATGCCACCGTCATTAGTGACAAAATGCTGATGTCTTCTTTTACTTCCACAAAACCACAAATGATGTTTCTCCGCTAACAATTAATCATGGACTAGTTGGATATCACTATCAGGGCTTTTAAAAATGGAGTGAACCCTCACTGGAAGAAAGACAGCCTCTTTAATAAATGGTGCTGGAAAAACTGGCTCTCCGCATGCCGAAGGTTAAAACTAGACCCGTATCTTTCCCCATGCACTAAGCTAAAATCAAAGTGGATCAAAGATCCAAATATTAAAACAGAAACACTAAATCTATTGGAAGATAGAATAGGTCGAACTCTTGAAGATAGGTGTAGCCAAGGACTTTATGAACAAATCCCTGGTTGCCCAGGAAATATCACAAAAAATCAACAACTGGGACCTGATCTTGTTAAAAAGCTTTTGCACAGCAAAAGAAACTACCAACAGAGCAAAGACACAACCCACGGAGTGGGAAAAAATTTTTGCCAGCTATTCCTCTGACAAAGGACTAACATCTCGAATATACAAAGAACTCAAAAAAATCAGACCCCCCAAATTTAAGGACCCAATCCAAAAGTGGGCAGCAGAAATGAATAGACACTTCTCAGATGAAGAAGTAGAAACAGCAGATAGACATATGAAATAATGTTCAACATCACTGGTCATTCGAGAGATGCAAATTAAAACAACCCTGAGATTCCATCTCACTCCATAAAGAATGGCTATTATCAACAAATCAGCCAAGAAATGCTGGAGGGGCTGTGGAGAAAAAGGAACCCTTCTCCACTGTTGGTGGGAATGTAGACTGGTGCAACTGCTATGGAAATCAGTGTGGAGATTCCTCAGGGAACTAGGACTAGAGAGTCCATTTGACCCAGCTATTCCACTTCTTGGTATCTTCCCAAAAGAATTAAAAGCATCACACCGCAGCAATATATGCACACCCGTGTTTATAGCAGCACAGTTTGTAATAGCTAAATCTTGGGAACAGCGCAAATGCCCATCAACAGCAGAATGGATTAAGAAAATGTGGTTCTTTTCTACAATGGAGTACTACTCTGCCATAAAGAATGATAAGCTTGAGATATTCCTAGGTAAATGGATGCATCTTGAGACCATACTCTTAAGTGAAATAAATCGAACACACATGTTTAAATACCGCATAGTTTCTCTGGTGTGAGAAGCTGAAAGCATAAATAAAGACTAAAATGTATTATATTGGGAAAGGGAAGAAAATGTCCAAATGGGAAAGGGAACAAGGGAGGGGCAATGGAACAGAGGACAAGAGAAATAAGAAATGGAAGGAAAAAATGGAAACAAAGCTTTTGTAAATAGGGAGGGAGGAGGAGGTGAGGGGAGGGGAATGGGAAAAAAAGAAGCAACAAGATATGTCATGTACAGGTACAAATCCCCTATGATGAATGCTATCACTACGTACATCTAAAACGTACCATTAAAATAAAATTAGAAAATTTTTAAAAAATAGAGTCAACAAAAAGAACAGCTAATAATCTACAGAACAAATTTATAGCACAGTTCTTTTAATATTTTCTCTCTTCCAAAAAAAGTCCGTTTTGAGCTCAAACCCACATATCCAGCTGTCCATAACCTAGCTCACAAGGACCTCAAACTCAGTATATCTAAAACCCATTAGTTCCCCTAGCTCAGTGAATGTCAGCACTATTCACCAACTGACTAAAGTCAGAGTGCTGAGGACCATCACTCACACTTTTATTTCTTTACCATGTGTAGATACCCAATCAACAAAGATTTTGCACTCTAATATCTCAAATTCGACATCTCCTTGCCATGTTGTATCTCAAATTGAATATGTCCAACAAAGAACTCATTTCTTTCCCCTTAAGGCCAGCCCCATCCTGTTGGTAAATGGAGCTACATCCATCCAGCTGCCAAAGCTAGAAAACTGAAAGTCAACCTGAATCCCTCACAGTCTACACAAACCAACATGCCTGTTTGTTTCTTTTTTCCCAGCCTTACTGCACTGGTTTGTTGACTCCTCACCCTCTCTTACCTGCACTATTTCTACCATTTCTTACCTGGTCTTTGGGTCTCAAGTTTATTTTTCATAGAGGTACAGAGCAATCTGTCACAGGTGTCTGATGATATATTCCTCACTTTAATCACTCTCAATAGTAGTACAGAATTATGGCCGAAAAACATATAAAGTTAACTTAGTGTGTAAGAAGTAAGGTTAGTGGTTAACTTTGGGGGGGGGTGAGAGTATGACTGTGGTGGGCAGGGGGTGCTGCCAATGTGTGCTATTTGTTGATCTGGGTAGAGGTTACATGAATGGTACAGCTGTGAAAACTTTATGGACCTGTACCCATACAACATGGGCACTTCTCTGTATACAGTTTTTCTTCAACTAAAAAGTTAATTAAATTTTTAAAAATTGATTAGCCAGTTATTCTTCATAGCAGGACTGAGAAGCAGCTTTTTCAAAGTATGTCCATCATGTTGAGTTTTGCTTTTAATTACATTTAGAACCAAAAGTCTTCTGTGCTCAACTGTAAATCATCAACCACCAGTGGAAAAATCACGAACTCATTCTTATTTATTATTGATAGCTGGGATCTATTGATTTGTTTCATGTCACTGGGATAATGCACCAACTCACTGTGAAGCATTTCTTCTTCCAATGGGCAACAGTTCATCCACTCTGGGATGATTACTGTCAGCTCTCTTTTGTCACCACACTCGTTTAATGCCTATGTGAGGCAGTTTAGCAAGACAGAGAAACATTTTGGTGTCACTAGCATCAATATGCTGATGCAGGAACATCAATATGCTGATACAGGCTCAACTCTATGCCAGCTGGTATTACTATTCAACTCTTCCAGGCTGAATTAGAGATAAAAATGAAAGCCAAATGCTTAAATATAAATCCAGACAAAACAGCAGAGAAACTGGTGGGCAAAGAGACACCTTCTGAATCAACAGCAGAAATTATTCTGACATTTTGAATTATAAGAACTGAGAACATAAATTTTAGGCCAAGATGTGGCTTATAATTCTTGGTAGAATTTAATACAAATTCACACCAATGTTCCCAATGGTTTGGGAAATTTATGAGCGGAAAACTGCTACATGGACACTAAAGTTACAACAATATAAAACTTAGAGATAATCCTACAAACCATATATTAACTAATAACCTTACAAAATATTGATTACTAATATGGGATGCATAATATAAATTATAATACAACATAAAATAACTAATCATGTATTCACATTTTGAATGCCTACCATGCACTGAGCATTTTATGAACATTATTTTGTTTAATGTAATTTTGTCTACACTTCCTCTGAGGCATTACGGTGATTTTAAAAACAGTGAGTTCATCCAAATCAGGATAATTGTTCTAGGAATATGCCTTTTAGTATCCAAAAATTGCCCTCATTGGCAGTTTAATCTTTGTTATGGTTATATATGTTAATATATTAACTTAATGCACTAAAATACTTAAGTCCTGAATCCAGCTACTCAGTAGCCAATTTTCAGGACATTTTGTTCTCTACTCAGTCATTACTGGCCCTGTGGTTGCTAGCTGCATATTGCCCAGCCCCTGCTGGGATGTTTCCGAGAAGTGCAGTACCCTGGACTTTATGCAGGCCAATTTTCTCTCCTTGGAAGGTTCAGTCACAGATGTTCTGGATGCCAAATGATTCAGAATGGAAAGCCTCTGGGTCATAAGAGAAAAAGGCTGAAGAGTGATGAGACAACATGGGAGGAGGAAGCAGGACAGCTGAGCAAAGGTACTGTGTAGAGAGAGACATCTGAACTACAGAGAAAAGTGTGTAGAAGACAGGGATGGATAAAACAGAATTCTGTCGTAAAGCAGCATAACTCTCTTACTTATACATCAGGTTATTTTCATCAGGGTTAGCTACAACTGGGAGGAAAGAATGACCTTTGAATAGATCACACCACTCTTTGAAATAACACTGGCATCTCCAGCTGAGTTTCTGAAATGTTTTCACATTAAATTAAAAATAGATGATATCAGACTAACAGGGGAAGAAATTGGAAAACAAAAACTGGACCCTAAAATGACATGCAGACAAAAATGAAAATAAGTAAAAATGTTAACCAAGTCTCCTAACATTGTAAAACCTCTCATCTTCTCTCTGTTTCTCTGCCCCCTCAGTATTTCCATCTGGCACTATATACAAAAAATAAGTTCCCTATCTGATGTGATACATAAACTGATGCCATGGTTCTTTCTTTTCCAGAATCCCCCCTTCTTCATTCTAGAACTGAAATATGCAATCAGAAGTAAACAAAAAGGCAAATGAGAAGAATAAATTTCTTTGGTCTTCCTTTAACCAGTAATAATCAAACTTTGGGCTTTGAAATTAAACAAATTGTTATTTGATTATATTAAGAGCACTTACTGGGTCAGGAAGATTTTTTCATACCAAAATTATACAACTGACGCAAATTTTTCTTGGCTCATGATACTTGAAACAACTAATTTTAGACAAAGTGATTTTTAGCACTTCCAGCTGCAAATATAACAGATTCAAGATAACAATTCAACAATAAAGTTTGATATTTTGTTACTTTCAAAATTATAGGTCTTTTAAAATAAAGGCACTTCCTACAAATATTTGACTTTTAACAATTAACATTTACTTTCTTCAACCAATTAAACCCACATTCTGATACTCACAGTAGGCTAGAAGACATCTCCTCATAGGAGACAATCCTTTTCCTGATGTTGCCCTACAAATTGTCCTCTGGCTTCTAGAATCTCATCCCACCCTTAGTTTCCAGGTCAACTTATTGCCTCAAAAGAAGTTACTTACAGTGGAAAGGATAGCAACACAGCCACGCATCTATCCAACACAACACACTTCAGTCCCTGATTCCTTAGTAACAAAATCCTATTCCTGTCAGAGGAGGGTAAATATGCCCCACCATAAGTTACATTTCTCAGCCTCTCATCCTGCTAAGGGCTGCCATGCAGCAGAACACTGGTTAATAAATGGTCAGGTGAAGTCATCTGATAGACCTTCTGGCAAAGTTTGTTAAACACAGCAACCCAGCTGCTACCCAGGTTTTGCCTTTCGTCCTTACTCTTTCCTCTTCCTGCCAGGAATACATTAGTAAGCCTAGAGATCCTGGAGCCATCTGTAATGATGGAATTAAAATCCAAGCATTAAAGATGGCAGACAATATGACCCCAAAGATCGGACATTTCTGAGCTGCCATGGCAACTCTAGCCTGTTTATTTTCAGTTTCAGCCTAAAAAACAATAGAATTTCTTCCTAGTTTAAATTACTCTTTAAGAAGTGTTGATTCTGTCAGCTCAACTCAATCTTAAGTGATATATTAAGAGATGAGCTGAATGAAAAGGGACTACAGAGACTGTCTTACACGTACATAACCATGGAAATTGTCTTGAATAGCTCAACATTTAGTTTTGAAATTAGTTCTAAAACATATGTTTCAAAACTGCTTTGACCGAGTAGGAAGATGCACATCAAAAACACAATGAGGTATCACTTCCCCCCTATTAGGATGGATACTATTTAAAAAAAAAAAAAAGAAAGAAAGAAAAGTATTGGGATCTGGAGAATTTGAAACCCTTGTGCACTCTGTTGGTAGGAATGTAAAATGGTGCAACCACCATGGAAAACAGTATGGCAACTCCTCAAGGAATTAAAAATAGAATTGCCATATGATCCAGCAATTCCAACTCAAGGAAGACAGCCAAAAGAATTGAAAGCAGGATCTTGAAGACAGACATATTTTTGTGCTTACATTAATAGCAACATTATTCACAATAGCTAAAATATGGAAGAAACTCAAGTGCTTGTTGGAAGATGGATAAGCAAAATGCAGTACATACATATGACAGAAATAATTCAGCCTTTAAAAGCAAGGAAATTCTCACACATGCTACAATGTGAACCTTTACAACATTATGCTAAATAAGACAATCACAAAAAGACAAAAACTATAAAACATTATTATATGAGTATCTAGAGTAGTCACATTCATAGATAAAGTAGAATGAGGCACTAGAAAAGAGAGGAATGGAAGTTTAGTGGGTATAGAGTTTCAGTTCTGCAAGATGAAAAAGTTCTAGAGATTGGTTGCACAACAATATGATATTCTTAACACTTGTACACTGAAAAATGTTAAAATGGTAAATTTTATGTCTTTTACCATCACTGAAAAAATACTTTGACCATACTAGCCATGTATATAAGTATAGA
Source organism: Hystrix cristata (assembly GCA_004026905.1). Taxonomy (NCBI): domain Eukaryota; kingdom Metazoa; phylum Chordata; class Mammalia; order Rodentia; family Hystricidae; genus Hystrix; species Hystrix cristata. The sequence continues at coordinate 100,001 of PVJO010001330.1, forward strand.
AGACAGTAATTAAATAACAAATTTAAAGTTCTTTTATCATCCAAAATAATTATCCTAAAAATTATTATATATTTCACATCTTTTGTTTGCTATTTGAAAGTCACTATGGTAAACTGCACCCAATTTTTTTCATCAAACACATCTGGAGTTAGACATTTGTAAGGCACTTGTAATGTTTTAAATAAAATATGAAACTTAAAAAATCAAACTTGCTAATATTTAAATTAGAAAAAAATTTAAACCATTACTCATTGATTATGACTTTGGAATAATCTTGCCTAGGGAATGGAAATATAACAAATTACATAAATTTAAAATTCTTCAAAACTGTGAAGAGTAGAACATTTTTTGTGTATTTAAAATTTTCAAAAAAGTGAGACTAGGGTCTTTCTCATAATAAAGGAAATATGAAAAGCCTACAGATAATTTTCTGGGTTTTTTTTCCCCTCTTTTTTATTAGTATATGTTTGCAATAGATAATAATACATTCATGATAGGAAATTACTACATATACATATTGCTTCTTTAAAAAGTCATTTCAGTTGTGTAACTTTATTTAGGCTCAGAAAATTAGGATTTTATTATGTAACAAGATAGTCTGGCAGTAGGTTTATCCTCACATACAGCTGTTATCATTAAATACCTGGAGCTCACACTGTACCTAAAAAGACATTTAGGATGATTTATTCTACTAAACACAAGATTCTTATTATAAAGCACTCATTAATCACTTCTTCCACATACAATGAAAACTACCATCATCATTAATTTTCATCCATAGTATCCTGAAGTGAATAATTTTGAATTGCATTTTGCTAAAAAAAAAAATACTTAGGTACAATTATGTCTCAGAAGTATATGCGGTTCATAGCCAATCTGTGCCAAAGGGTTATTGATAATGGATTTTAGAGTACTCTACCTGGCCTTTGACTCAATTTTTACATTTGTTTAATCTGCACACAGTAATTGCATACAGGAGGAAACTGAACCAGTCTTATCCTTTTGCTTTGCAGATAAGGGGAAAAAGCCTGGATATGATCAGTGTGAATAATGTTCCAAACTAATTTAAATCTCTAGGAAAATAGTACATAAGATAAAATGTATAAGAATTACCTGAATGGCCTGGGTTACATTAATTTCATTCTCTTTAAAAGAGAAATACAGCATCTCACTATTCTAAACTCCAAAATGTATATCAATTTATGTTTTATTAGTGTCTCTTAATAATATATTTTATGTGGCTTATATATGCCAAATCTTTTAAGGATCTGCAATCCCTGAGATACGCTGACATTTAGGATATTCCCTATCACTATTTCATTTCCTCTATCATACAATTTAAAATACCGGTCCAAAAATAAGTAGAAATAAGGTGTTAAACAAATACTTGTGAAAGATTCATAAAAATTTTGCTGTCATGCACTATGGATAAAAACGTTCATTTGCCTTAGCTTTCCGCCTGTCAATAAAATAGAAAATTTTCCATACTTCTTGATCCCCAGTAACATACAAATATTGTGGTAGGTACTGCAAGGGGATTCCAAAAGTAAATTAAGGTGAGTCCTCAAGGAATATACGATCTTTAGTAGGAGAAGTAGATACTGAATTCAAAATCTAAAGCAAGAAGGCAAGTGCTGTACGCGAGCAACGGCGATGGAAGAGAAACTGCAGCTCCTGTAAATTAAAGCGCTTACGGGAATTTAAATGAGGGGCAGAGCCTACCAAGTAGCAGAAATCAGGAAAGGAAAGCTAAACTGTGGAAGCGAGTCCTGTCTGAGCAGAATTTCCAAAACAAGGTATTCTAAGGAGGGATCTAAACGGAGGGGCGGGGCGGGAAACAGACTAAAAATAGGGAACGACTATTGGGGCAACTTCAAGAAATCCAGTATCCCTATATGGAGCAAAGAAATAAGGGCTGAAGAGCAACGGATTATTGCATGCCCTAAACTGTTCTTTCTGCTTTTCTTTACCATATTTACTGTCGCAAAATACCTACCACTTACTTGGCACTTTTCGCTACACTTTCACCTGTAACGTTTTTAAGTAGAGCCTCTAAAACTTTCGCGTGCATAGAAATCACCTGGGGTTCCTGTTAAACTGGAGATTCTAATCCAGTAGGTCTGGGGTGGGCCTAGATTGTGAATTCCAATTTTTGTATATGTGCTGCAGCGTCTGCATTCCCAGTAAGCTCCCAGGTAGGAATCTGAGAGAAGTGAAAATTCCTGGGCCCCACACCAGACTACTGAATCAGAAACACTGGAGAGACCCCGTGCTCAAAGTTTTAACAGGCTCGCTGGTAAATCACGGGCTTTCTAACAGCTGGCACAGTGGAGGCCCCAAGAAATTCTCACGTGGTGTGGGCTGGGCAGCCCATTTTTAAAGTTCTCCCAGGTGACTACTATGTGGTAAATCTGAGAACTCCGTGAGGCTTTAACCTTCACAGGACTTAGTCTCCCTTCTGCAAGAGGTAGACAGGGTCCCGCCACTCCTGACTTCCTCGATTTGGGCATCTCCAGGCAGCCCTAATTCGGTCTGGCAAGCCCCCCTCCCGCACCCCGTGTCCCGCGCCCGCAGTCGGAGAACCGAAGGACACCGTCTCGTACCCGCACGGCCGCGGCACCGGAGTCTCTCAACGTCCCGCCCGCGTCGGCCCGCGGGGACTCCCCGGACTGCGCCCCCGAGACCGCGCGGGAGCAGCAACACGCATGCGCGCCTCACTCCCGTCGGGAGCCGTGAGTAACGGACTCGGGCTCCCCCCGCCGGAAGTAGCCGGGTGTAGCGTGGCGGGTCCGAGACAAGCGCAGGTCTGAGGGGTTCGCGCTTCCTTCCGCAGGCGATGGCACCAGCGAAGGCCGCGAACGCGCTGTGGCTGCTTCTGGGCTCCGCGGCGCTGTGGCTGTCGCTGCTGGGCGTCCGCACGGCCTGCGCGTCCAAGGCGGTGACGGCGCGCTTGGCCGCCAAGTGGCCGGAGACCCCGCTGCTGCTGGAGGCGAGGTGGGTGCGGGCCCGGCCTCGTGGGAGGGTCGGCGGCAAGCGCCTCTGGGCGCCCGGTGACCTGCGCCCGGAGCATCGCCCTGCGCCCGCGCGGCCCGGCTCCTCCCCGACCCGGGCGTTTGCGCCCTCGAAACCCTCCACTCTGGGTTGTATTAGCATTTATTTACAAAGAGAGAAAGGGTAAAAGGCGCCCGGGGTGGGGGCGCGTTTCCTTCAGGCACTTCAGCAGAGACTAGGGGAAGCGCCTGTGTTCATAATTACATCATGCTCTTCCATCCTAGGAGCGCTGCTCACGAATTATTTTTTCCTATCTCTTCCACCGTAATTAGTTCATGAGGTGTCATTGACTCAGGAACAAAATTTGCCCCTTAATATCCTAGTAAATAGAAGTAGAAACTTCTTTCTGTTAGCCAGCACGAAAGTTTTTTTTTCCTAATTTTTGTTTTTATTGGTACATGTTCGCTCTATGTACAGATTATATGCCTTGGTACATGGACATAGCACATCTTAATTCTTTTTTCATCTTTCCCTCCCCCTTCATTCCATTTCTTGGTCCCCTTTTGCGAAAGATCCGTTTCACTATCTCCTATTATCTTTTGTTTTGCTCTTTGCTTGGGTTTCTCATATAAGAGAAACAATGTGATACTTAAGCTTCTGTGTCTTATGGTCTCAGGGTGCAGCCATTTTTCTACAAGTGATTCAAGTTTATCCTTCTTATGGCAGAATACTCCATTGCATATAGATGCCACATTTTCTTTATCCATTCATATGGAACCAGAAGAGATCCAGAACAGCAAAAATAATCCTGGGCAACAAGAGCAAAGCAGGAGACATCACCATCCTAGATTTCAAATTATACTACAAAACTATAGTGATGAAAACAGCATGTTTTTGGCACAAAAACATATGTGAGTCAGTGGATAAGAAGGGAGGATACAGAAACTACTCCGGGCACATTCACCATGCAGTTTTAAGCCAACTCCTTTGTCCTTTCGCCAAAGCAACAATGAGTGGTCTTAAAAAGAGACGTCATTTCCCTAAATTACATTGCATTTACTTGATGCCAAAGCAATATTTATTAATAAATGACTCTAGTTTAAATATGTTCCCTTGTGTAATCCTTTCCCCATTTCTCCCAGAGCTTCCCTGCATCTGATCCCAAATGCAGCTCCAAATCAGTCTAAGTTCTCCCAACCTTAGACTGGGAGTTGCAGTGTCTGAGTTTCTACTTCACTCCAGAGTCTGAGTTGGAATTCTTATAGGACACTCCTCAAGGTCCTTCCCAATCTAGCTCAGGCCTGATTTACCAGCCTCACAACTTGTAGTGGATGGAAAGCTGGCCCCCTCAAACATATGTCCCCATCCTACCTCCCAAACTTGTGAATGGCACCTTATGTGGATAAGAGGTCTTTGCAATTATAATTAAGGATCTTGGTTAATAGGTTGTCCGGGTGGATTCTAAAAATGTCATAAGAGAATTATGAAAAGATTGTGTAAGGAGAAGGCCATGTGAAGATGGAGTTAGAGACTGTAGTTGTTCATCCTCCAGCCAGCAAACACTTGAAATCACCAGAGCTGAAAGAGGCAAGGAGAGAGTCTACCCTAGAGCCTCAGAAGGGATGCAGCCTTGGCAACAACTTCAGTTTGCATGTGTGCTCTTCCAGAATCATGAGAGTATAAGCTTCTTCTGTTTCAAGCCACTTAGTTTTTGGTAATTAGTTAGAAAAGCTCTAGGAAACTAATACATATTTTGGTCCAAAAAATGGGACGTTGCTGTAACAAATACCTAGAAGTGTAGAAGTAGCTGTGAAATTGAACAGGGGCTAGAAAAATTTTGAGAAGTATGGTAGAAAAAGTCTGACAACCTAGAGAATGCCAAATGAAAAATTTTGCCATTAGGAGTAATTCTAGTGAAGACTTAGAGTAAAGAACATGATAGAACTAGCTGCTGTCTCTTGGAAAATACATATATTGACAGGATGTTGATAGAAATATGAACATTGAATGGAGTTCTGACAAGGGCTCAGAAGGAAATGAGGTACATGTTACTGGAAGCTAGGAGAAAGGCGACTCTTTTTATTTAGCAGAATACTGGTTAGGTTGAGTTCACAGTTGGTAGAAAACAACTTGAAAGCAGTGAACTCATGACTGAGATTTCCAAACAAAATGTCAAAGGTGCTACCGGGTTTCTCCTTGCTGCTTGTAGTATAGTGAGAGAAGAGAGACATAAAAGAGGAATAGTTGAAGAAAACATGGCCAACAGTTGGTAATTTGGAAGTTTCTCAGTCTGTTCATATAATAAGCTAAAATTAGGAAACTCTTGGGAATATGTTCTCTGGACCAAAGGCCAAGACCATGGCTTGACAGTCCTTAGCTGCATAGGTTAGGCATGTGATTCATGAATATACTCAACCATTTCAGCTGAAACCTGGCGTAGAGGTGGAAATTCTAGATTTCTAGAAGTGCTTAGGGCAATGGCGTATTGAGGATATTAGTGTGAGTGCTTTGTTAAGATGGATCACTTTGAATGATCATGTTCTTGCCTCTATTTCACAGTACAAGTTGAGCATCCCAGATCTGAAATACTCCAAAACTTTTTGAGGGCCAATATTACACCACAAGTGGAGAATTCCATACCTGACTTTATGTGACAGGGTACAGTCAAAATGCAGGTACACTGGACTAAAAATGTAATATAAAATTACCTTCAAGTTATGTGAAAGTAAAACATAAATGAATTTCATGTTTGGCTAAGGTCCCATCCTCAAAATAGCTTGTTCTGTATATATGCAAATATTCTAAAATCCAGAAAAATCAGAACTATTTCTGGTCCCAAGCATTTCACATGAGGAATACTCAACCTGTGTATCTGTAGCTGTTTGATCAAGTCTTATGCCTTTTCATATTCTGTTTAGTGTTTCCTGTTGTTTCCTTTATTTTCTCAAGCTGTTGAGTTGGACATCATTAATAGCAGTAGTGGTTTTGAAGTTTCTTATTTAAAATGCTCTCCTTGTCATGTTTATATTAATGAATGAATTTTTCTCATTGCCTTTTCCTCCGTTAGGGCTATCTCATATGCACAAGAATGAGTTGCTCTATATGTGTGTTGTACATCCTCAATGTTTTCATTTGTATTGAGCATTAGTTAAAATTTCCAAAGGTTAGAGAGAAAGACAGAGTGGGCGGTAACAAAGGATGTATACCATCTGCTTGGTGGCTCTTTATACTTTACTTGTTCATAGTGTCTTACACTTTGTTCTGCACAGAACCAAATAATTTTTCTTCTATTTTGTAAGTTCTAAAAGGTTTTGGCCTTTTTTTCTTACACCTTTGTGCAAAAAATGAAAGCTTGTTTAGGCTTTAAGGAAAGAGTTTATTGTAATATGTCCATTTCCAATTTTTTATTAAGGTCTTTACTGTTTTAAGTAATAAAAAGATTGTGCAAATAAATAGTTAAATGACTTTTGCTTTATATAATGATCTCTCTTCATTATCACTAAATTATATCTCAGTGCTATTTCATAGAGAAAATAAATTATCCATTTTTTAGCATTGGTTGTAAAGAAACACCAAAAGTAATTTTATTTATGGTCTTTTCCTGGCATGACTATATGCACATAGTTGAAAATGATACCTGAGATAAAAATCATCAATTTCTTTCTGTATTGTAGTGAGTGGAAATCAGTAATTTGACATTAGTTTTTGAACGTTTTTGTCATAAAATGATTTAGTTCTAAAGTTTATATTGTCTAAATCATTTTTATTTCCATTAACTGATTACTTTTTTTAATAGTGAGTTTATTGCAGAAGAAGGTAATGAAAAATTTTGGCAATTTTTGGAAACTGTACGAGAATTAGAAATTTATAAGCAAAGAGGTAAGTAATTTGCAAATTTTAACTTATTGTATTTATGTATATACATTGGCTTTATTGTTTTTAATGGTGATAATTAACTGCCCGTTGAATTGGGCTAGTAAATCTGAACATTAAATTTGAGAAGGTGTTTAATAGAAACCCTACCAAGTATCCATTTCCAAAACTATAAGGCCTTAGTACTTTATTGTAAGTAAACTCATATAATTAGTAATGTTTGGATATTGGATTATAATCAAAAAGAAATCAAAATTATTGAGTTATGGTTTTTCTTTTATAGTTTTACATCTAGTAACAGCACATTTTTTCTTTTTTAATTAGAATTTATTTTTTAAAGCAGTTTTATGTTTATGGCAAAAGTAAGCAAAAGTACAAAAATTTCCCATATACCCCATACCCTCACATGAATAACTTCTCTTGTTATCAGAATTCTCTACCAAAGTGGTAGACTTGTTGCAATTGATGAACCTATCGTGACACTATTATTATCCAAAGTCCATAGTTTACATTAAGGTTCACTCTTTATGATATACATTCTATGTGTTTGGATAAGTGTATACTGACTGGAATATTGCATTTCTATTATTCAGGGTATATTTGCTCTTAAACTCTTAAAGAGATTTTTTAATACTTGCCCTCAAAAAAGTCTGGTAACCCATGTTTTCATTTCACTATAAAATAGAGTTAGTAATTCCTGTTTTTGTGTATGTTTGGAAGTATATATTTATACTTGAAAATGTATATATTCCTCAGAATTGGCAACTATTTATTAACATATTTCTTAGGGAGGTTTAAAGATTAAAGATACAGAAAAGTAGCAAAGGCTAAAAGTTTAACTATTCTAAAGAAAGGTTATTTTCTTATCACTACAGAGAATTGGTGACATGAATGTGGAATCCCTTAAGGGTGAAATCTTTAGCCTTTAGAGAAAACTTTTTACTCTGGGTGATTAAATAGTGTATGATTTTATTGCTGAGTGTAAATGTAAGATAAACAGCTTCAAATTTTTAAGTGTTCATTAACTGCAGCCTTTTGGCTCCAGTATCCTGGAAGGTAAGCCGTTTTACAATCTAATAAATTTTTTAAATGAAGAGCTCAGACTTGCCTTTAATGATATTTTCAAAAAAAATTTTCCAAAAATCTTCCTTACTCAATAATCATTCTTTTAGGTGTAAGAGATACTAGACACTGCCCTCAGCTTCCCAGCTTCTGAGATTGCAGGCATGCCACCATGTTCAGTTTGTTAAATATTAGATTTTATTGGATTTGTTTTCAGGACATTTGTCCTAGAGCAGTGATGGTGAACCTTTTAGAGCTTTCAGTGATATAAACTGCTTGCTGCAACACACGTGCCAAAGGTTTGCCACCACTACTGTCCTAGAGGAAACATTTTAAATATTTGGTAATGTAATTTTTGGGGTTGTTGAATTTCCACGAGACCCACTAAATCCTCTTTACTGAAGAGTAATTCCAGTGGTCTGCTTTGAATCCAAATAGTTTTTTCAGACCACTTAATGAGAACATTTTACATTATGTGCCAGCAAATTAAGACCTTCTGAATATTGAATTGCCTGTTTTTAGATAGTTGTATGCGGTTCAGCCAATAAACTATGTATTTATTGATGCCTTAAGATTCAAGAGGCAGGATATTAGTTATCCTATGTAGTTTTGTATAGTGAGTTGGAAATGCCAACCAAGATTTATCTAACTCCCAAATCTTGATTATTTTTACTTCTCCATATACTCAGCATGTAACAGTGTAATTCTCAAAGCCCTTGAAGATTTTAATGGTCTGTGTACAAATAAAGTTGATCATATATGTTAGTGGAAACTATTTTCATAAAATGTTATGATTTTGTAGTTCAGTTACTTATACTCAAGAACCAGGTTTGGGATAGGCAGATGATTGCAATTTGGTGTGTCACATTTGAAATGCTTGTGGACTATCCAGTGGTGATATCCAGTAAGCTGACATAAGTGAGAAGTTCAGGTGAAAATTCTAGACAAAGAGGAACTTGTCAACATGAAGAGGATAATTGAAGTTATAGGGAAAAAGCACAGAATGAGAATAAAATAGGGCCTAAGAGCAGCAGTGTTTTAAGGGATGGCATGAGGAAGAACACATAATAGAGACTAAGAAAGTACCTATAAAAGTAGGTGAAAACCTAGAAAGTGTGATGTCATGAAAGTGGGAGACTATTAAATGCTAAATTATCAATGTTATCAAATAGTACAGATAGATGAAGTAATATAAATATCAAGCACTTTATGCCTTTAACCTTAGAATAGTAATTATGATATTGGTGAGAGTCATTTCACTGGTATAATAGGTAAAGGTATGAACAGAGGTTGAGAAAGTTAGAGTTAAGTATTGTTAAATCTTTCAAGACATTTTGCCATGAAGGGAATAAGCGGAGTCAGTAGCTGACTGAAAGCCGCTCCTTTTTTTTCACTCATTAAAATGTGAGAGTCATTTATGTATATTAAGTGCCAGTAGACAACAATTGAATGAAAGGTAATGTTAAAGATAAAGGAAGAGAAAATTAAAAAGGCAAAATCTCAGCAGATTAGTAAGTATAAATATAGTCATTTGAAACGTCAGCTGAAATAGCCAAGTAGTCTCTGTTCCATAATAGAGATAATTTTGCTGGTTATGCTTAAATTACAAAAGTTCACTTTCTAAAACTCCTGAATCCTATATCTATCACCACATTGAGGACAACCTTGACAAATTCGATGTCTGTTTTCAGGCACTATTCTTATTTGTTTCTGTTGACTGTTTATGTCCATGGATGACCAATCCCTTTTGACTGATGTAGTCACATTTTATTTATTATATTAATTTTGTTATTTTCTTGTTGACCTTGTAGCTATTATGTCTTTCTAAGATCTTAATGATAATATCTCTGATCTGTTACATATTTTTCACTAATAAAGGTAAATCTTAATTTGCATTATTTTTTAATTCTTGGAGGAAAATGTACCATAACTTCCAAGTTCTCAGGGATCACCTGCAGTTTGTTAAAGAAGTAGGAGTAAAAGAGTTTCCATATTCTTAGGCATAATTCATTAATATTGTCTATAATATTATTGCCTATAAAGTGGAGGTCTGTGCGTTTATTAAGTATTCAAGAAATTTATTGAATGCCTATTGTGTGTGCCAGGAATATAAATACACAATTGAAAGGCTACAAAAGATTCCTTCTTTCAGGTCATAGCCTAAATTGCTTACAGAATTAAGCAGTTATACAAATTTATAATTGTATTTTGAGAATTGATCTAGAGATGGTATGGAGTCCTGTCAGAGCATATAACATGAGCTAGACTTGGGAGGTCAGGCAAATATCTTTGTAAAACAAATGATATTAAAGCTGATGCTTCAGGAACAGGGGTTGGCCAAACTTGCGTGTCCACTTCCTCCCTGCATTTCGGACCAAAGAATAACATGTCTGAAGGTCCTGAGTCCTTGGTCTCCTCTTTTAGTTTGTTGGTCACTTAGTGTAACGATGAAATGACTATTGACCATTTCTTCTTGTCACCATGTGATTTGGTTCACAATATTCTTTCTTAGCTTTTATCTTTGTAATTCTTAAGTGTACATGAATTTCTACTACTTGTTTTGTTGGCTTCAATGATAGTCTTTTTCTCTCGGCTAATACATATGAGAAATCACTGAGCTATTTTAATTTCTGCTTAATTTCCCCTTGGTTGCATTTTTGTTAGTAATATGTATTTTTACATCATCAGAGCATACATTTACAGCCTTCCATCACTCTTAACCCCTTAATTTAGTCTTTATTTCTCCAGTTACATATATTCAGAGATTACCATCGGGCTTTATACTATAGGTTGTCCAGTTACAAAGGGGAAAAACTGATTCTCCAGGTTCTCCAGTTTCTTGGTACATACAGTTTGCACTTCTTGATGCCTCACGAATAATGGCCCCTGAATTCTCCACATACACGTTTATATGTAAATTTCATGCTTATAGGATTTTTAACTTTGGAGTGCCTCAGTTTTCTAGAGAATATTGCAATACTGACATTTTATGTGTTGTTTTGTTTGGTAGGTATGTTACTCTTTTTAAGTCTGTAGTTTTCTTGGATTATTGCTTTCTTCATTCTGTCCTTGTCTCTTAGTTTTCTGCCATAGTGCCTACAAGTATACATATTGTAAATCTCCTTTGCCTGAGTCTTTTTCTGTCCTTTACTCTCTGATATTTTTCCCTTCTTTTTATTTTCGTTTTTCTCACTTTCCCCTTCCATCATCTTTATTTCTCTCAATTTTCCATGGTGTCTATTGTGTTACATCTAGTGTAGTCAGAATTTTCTAGTTTTATTTTGTTTTGTTTTTACTTTTTGTTCTTAAATTCTTTCATCATTGCTTTCATATCCTGTCTATTTATTTTTGTCATTTCATTTCCAAGCTTTTTGTCAAAAACCGAAAGGGCTAAGAGAAGTTTACCCTGTATCAGCCAGGCTCTATTGCAGTAAACGCTGAGATTTAACTCTGCTCTTTGGAAAGCCATCTGTTGGTGTGATAGACTGCCTGTAGGAGCAGTTTTGTCGTAAGATGCCACCAAAACATTGTTGGAGAAATGCCTGAACTTACTTCCCTGTTCCTGGCCTATTTACCATCTTTCTTCATTTTCTCTTCATTAACAGACAACAAAATGAATTGACCATACAATTTTAGTTAGTATTCTACAAACAATGCCCAAGAGTATCCCTCAAATCCTATTAATTGAACCACTAGAGCCTGTGTTTTATTCTCCAGAAATCCCTGTATCTGTCAGCATTCCATTTTTGTTGTAAATATTAAGTCTGAGACTTTTCCCTACTTGGAAGGCTTAAATTAAAAAAAAAGGAAGGCTAAAATATTATTTTCATGGATGCTGGCAGATATAGGATCCCTGGATCAGAGACAAAAGACTTTATTACTTACCGCAAAAGCAGTAATGTCCACCTATTTGCAGAGGTTTCCTGAGTCCTGGGTCTCACAGGACAGCTGTGCCTGGAGTGGATTGCCATGAGGAGAGGAACCTGAAGGTGAAGGACCTAACAGTTTTGGAGCAAGTAGCAAATGTTGTAGTCTGCAAGTCATCTAGTACCCCATGTCCCCAGAATGTCTCCTTCCAACTAGATCATTATTACCTTCCTCTGAGAAGGTGATTATCTGATGTTACAGTCTGGTTTCAGCCATACCTTTTTTTTTTTCCCCAGCCATACCTTTTAGTCATCTGTCTTCATATCTGGGGACCCTGACCCTAGAAACTGCATGACATCTACTCCAACTGTGCTTTTTTGTATCAGAAGATTCTAACAGTAACCCAGTGCCAAGATGTAGAAGAGTAAAGGCATTATCAGAAAATATCCAGAGCTCAGCCTTTGGATGCCTGTGTCAAAAAGACTCTAGACCTGCCCTATTGTTACCTTATCGCCTCTGACTGAACCTTGAATGGAACTATAGTTTCTAACACAGTGGCAACAATATAGATAATGAAAGAAAAGGGCACAGATAGAAAGGTCTTCTGCTGCTTATCATCATTAGCGTTACCAGGCTGATAACAGCTCTGGCTGATCTTCCATTCTTTTCTGCCTTTGCCCCTTTCAAGGGTTCTTTGTATCCCTGTAGGTGTTGGAGAATTTTAAATTGAATTCTAGGACCCATCCGTCTCCTTTGTGCTCTTAGGCTCTTTGGAGATGTGTTTAGAGGAGGGATATAGCAGCTCAGGTTAGTTTGTTCCAGTTGCAGACAAGATGGCACTTGCTCCTGAAGGTCTGGTTCACATTTTATCTCCTAAAGTATTATGGACACACTAAATACACTTAGCGATGTGCACAAAAATCACAGTAGAATTTCTTTGTACATGTACTGCAATATTTATCAACTGTAATTCTTTTTTTTTTTTTTTTTGGTGCTGGGGATCGAACTCGGGCCTTGTGCTTGCAAGGCAGGCACTTTAACCACTGAGCTAAATCCCCAGCCCTAATTGTAATTCTTTAATGTGTTTTGCCATGCATAATTTCTTCTCTTAAATTGTGTACTGAACCTACATCATCCTTGGGGTAGATGGGTCTGAAAGACAGCCATGTTCAAAACGTATGTTAATGGCAAGATTACTTTCACTGATGTTGTGCTGATTGCTTCGTGATCACTGAAAGGTGTAAAATAGGTAATGTTAATAATAGAAATTTTGATTTTTTTCTATTTTTCTCAAACTTCATAACTAAAATTAAAATATGACTATCCCATTGATTAAATTAGCTTTCTAGTAAGGGATGTGCCAGTGTATTAGATATAAAATACTAACATTCTTTTCTTTTTATAGAATCAGATTATTCTTATTACAATTTAATTCTGAAGAAAGCTGGACAGTTTTTAGATGATTTACACATCAATCTTTTAAAGTTTGCTTTCTCTATAAGGGCTTACTCTCCAACTATTCAGATGTTTCAACAGGTGCGTAAAAATACAAAGAAGTATGTTACCAATGTATGTAGAGCTATTTAATCTGGCCATCTGTAATTCAGAATGATCTACAAACTTATTTTAGTTCCATACCTTATCATTGACTGTATCATCATTTTGTCATTGATTTTTAACCAAATATATAAGTATTTTATAGTTACTTGGGATAAGGACATTATAAGGACACATCACCACTGAAATTAACTATAATTAAAATTAGAATTATTTCAGTTAATTTTAAACATGTATTTCCTAGGATAAAGCTGATTTTACTAAAAATATTTCTTAGATTTTACCCACATAAAATTTTCTGACTTTAATTAGAATAATAATAGTAATGGATGTGTTACTTGAATCAAAGTAGTATTTGAGTTTTTAAAAAATTGTAATTATTAACTATAGTAGCTAACTATCATCTTTGAAATCTTAGATTGCTGCTGATGAGCCACCACCAGATGGTTGTAATGCATTTGTAGTTATCCATGAAAAGCATACCTGTAAAATTAATGAGATTAAAAAGCTGCTGAAGAAGGCTACTTCAAGGTAATGTAATAATAGCCAGTACTGAAATAAGTGACTTTGAAAGAAGAGAGATTTGAAAAAGCAGAAATTTTAATATTCTAGGACATCATTTATTCAAGAATCTGTGTTTTTATTGAAAAACGTAATCCAGTGGTACCTTGGTTCATGAACACTTTTGTGTGCAAACAGTTCATGGTTCACAAACAGAAGCATTTGGCAGATTTTTGTCTTTGTTTGCAAACTGCATCAGGTGACAAATATGACCACAGCCATCTTTCCCACACAAATGCAAATGTGACCATCTTTTCCAAAATTGTAAGACAAATTAAGTTTGTGAACCAAGGTACCACTATATTTCTGAGAATATTTTTGTCTTAATTAGCTTTTGATTTGAGAATATATATTATACCAAAACTATAACATGTAAAAGAGAGATAAATATTTTACACAGGTTGTTTTTGAAATAAACATGCAAAACTGTGAATTTATTTGGACTGTTGTATATCTCTAATTATAAAGTGAATGCCTGGAGAATGACAAAACTGAAAAAATAATATAGGTAGAGTTGCTTTTTTAAATAATGTACTACCCAGATGTTTTTATTTTTTGCCCGTATTTGATTTAAAAATGGCTAATAAGAAGGAAATTATTAATACATTAGTGATTTTTACATAGTAGCTTGTAGGATATGTTTCAGTGCCTGATTATTTATGCTTTAAAAAGGAAGTTGTTTGTTTAATCTTGACAGTTCTTTTCATTATAAAACAATAATATACATTTAGTAACTCATATTAATACTTGTTGTAAGCTTTTCTAATATTATACTTCACATTGATTTTAATATACAGAAGACTTTTATATAGGCAATTTTTTTCTGTGCATGTGTCTTTTACATTATTTTTATACTTAGTTTTTCCCATTTCTGAGTGAGAGATTTTACTACATTTTCCAGTAGCTTTCTTAGTTTTTCCTTTTGTTTAAAAATTTTAATCTATGTATAGATTAGGATCCACTCAGATTTTCCCCCTAAAATGGCCAGTTGATTATTGTATCCATTATATATATAATGGTCTATTTCATTCTTGTTTATTCTGCTCTGTTATCTGTTTCTTATGGCGGCGACATGATATTTCAGCCTTTATTGCTTTATACTATATTCCAGTATCTTAACAGAGAAATTTCCTCTACATGGCTGTTTTTTTTTTCCTTCATAATTTCTTAGCTCCTTGCATGTGTTGATGTTTTCAGGTTAACATTAGAATCCTTCCCCCTTTCCCAGAGAGGTTCTAGCAGAGGTTAATTTGAATTACGTTCAACGTATTTGTTAATTTAGGAAATAAAAATTAAAACAACTCTAAGATTCCACCTTAACCCAGAAAGAATGGCAGTATTAGGAAGTCAAACAATAATGAATGCTGGCACAGCTATGGTGGAAAGGGAACCCTCCTACACTGTTGGTGGGAATGCAAACTAGTACAACCATTATAGAAATCAGTATGGAGATTTCTCAAAAGCCTGAAAATAAAATAAAATAAAATAAAATTTAAAATTTTTTTTAAAAAGCCTGAAAATAGAAATCCCGTATGACCCAGCCATTCTCCTTCTAGGTATCTTCCCTGAAGAGCTAAAGACATCATACTACAGAGATACTTGCACAACAGTGTTTATAGCAGCACAATTTGTAATAGCTAAATTCTGGAAGCAACCTGTATACCCATCAATAGATAACTGGATAAACAAGATGTGGTATCTATACATAATGGAATACTATTCAGCTATAAAGAATGACAAACTAGAGTCATTTATAGGAAAATGGATGGACCTGGAAACATAATGTTGAGTGAAATAAACCAGACTTGCAAGCTTGAATACATATGGTATCCCTCATTTGAGTGAGGCAAAATACAAACAAAAGAAAAGGGTAAACAATGGATACAAAAAAGCAAAGTGTTAGATATAAGCTAATAGACAAAGGGTCCATGGGAACAAGAAGAGGGCAAAGGGAGAGGGGAACAGGAATCAAAGGAATAATGATATCTTAAAAACAAGAACCTAATAACCCAAACTTAAAACAGTGACACACATACTAACTTCATGTAGTTGTGACTCAATACTGCATCTATGTAGTTGTTTACATTGCTCGCTGTCATAAGCAAAAGGCACAATGTATTGTGGTCTGTAAGCTTGCGTAATGGCCTGTAAGTTTGTGTGATTTTGGATAAATTTTAATAAAAAATGTAAAAAAAATTTGTTAATTTAGGAAGAATTTATATATCTATCAAATCTTTTATCAGCTAACATGATATCTCTACTTTTACTGTCTTCTAAAATTTTAAAAATAATTGCTTCATCTATTTTTTCATCTACTGAAATGAATACAAAGTTTTTCTCTTTGTTCATGCTCATATGTTATAATAAAATACTTTAAAATGTTGTGCCTTTTTACATCTAAGGAAAATTTATCAGTGATGTGAGATAATCTTAAATTCCTTTTAAGATTACTTTTGTTTTCATGTTTCTGTTTTACTAAATGAAATTAGTTATATATTTATTTGACATCTTTAATGTTTTTGTCAGCGTCATTCTAGCTTTATATAATGAATTAGGCAACCATGTTATTCTGGACAAGTTGACATAACATAGGAATTATATATTCCTTTAGAGCATTAATAAATTCACTTTAAGATTGTTGGTAGAGTTTTCTTTCCTTATTATATTTTAAAAGAAATTTTTGTAATGTTTAAAATTGATTGTCACTGTTTTCTGTCAGCTTTTACAGTTTTTTGATAGAAACATGTATCTTGAATTTTTAAAAAATTAGCATCAGGCTATTGGACCATGGGCCTTGGTAATGAGTCCTTGTGTGTTCTTCCTTGGTCTGACCAGCAAAAAAATGGAAGACCTTGACATCACTTTTCCTGGTTTATTTTTCAGTGTTGTCTTGGCAGCAGGTGAGTTTGAAGAATGAGGTTGTATTTCTCTCAGGAGTGGGGAAAGGAAGTAGGATTTTTTATAGCTTACTGTAAAGCAGTGGTTCCACTAGGCCCAATATTCCTCAGCTGAAAGGTACATCTGTGCTTGTATAATAACAACCTAGGTCCAAATTGTGTCACTTCATGTGGTCTTGGCGTAAAAACAGTATTCATGGTCCAGCTATGTCGTGAGCAGTGGAAGTCATTTATCTTGACCCAGGAGACTCATATTTTCCAACAGAAGCCATGAGACAATACAAAATTAATTTATTAGTAGATAAGTTGCACAGTATCAAACCTTAGACTTTTACAGTTTTGATATATTGGGGCAAAAGGATAGGATGTTAATAGACATAACTGCAAGTGGAAAGGCAAGTGCCCCATGGGTTGGAAAGAAAAAGGGTCTATGCTCGAATTTTGTCACCACTGCCAACCTCTTTTTCTCTGAGCTCTTGGGGTGTGTGTGTGTGTGTGTGTGTGTGTGTGTGTGTGTGTGTGTATGCATGTGTGTGTTAGAAGTCTTCTGATAACTTTTGTTGTAGCCCTGACACACATTTCATTATCCGTGTTCCTATAGAAAAGGTGCCAAAACTTGACTAATTTGGGGTACTATTGTTTTTATTCCACATTTGAATACATAGCTGGTATTGATACCTATGAATAACCATGAAGTCCAGAGGAAGACTCTCTCATTCAGGGACTACCGTATGGACTCTTCAGTCCTGGATAGTTCAGCAGAAACAAGAAAGAATCCCAAAGTAGAAAGGACAATAACAATTTAAGTAGTAGCTGCTAGATTTCCCAGCAATGCTGTTTCCAAGTACAGTAGCACCTTCTAAATATACCCCTTCTTTTAGAAGAGCTGCTCTTAAGCTGCTACTGAACTCTCATTGAAACTAAATACCTAACCCATGGAGCCCTTATGACTCTACTATATGACGTTTACATTTCGACATAGGTCAACTAGGATTCAGTGACTGAAAGGCAGATTTTACCCAATAAATACCTCTCGGGTGAAATGGAAATTCAAGAGCACACCTGCTTGGCCCTAGAGTAATCTTAGGTATTAATGAAAAAGTAACAGTAACTTTTGTGGGGAAATGAAATGCCCATTTTCACGCCCTGCAGTAAAATTGCTGAGTTCAACAAGACTGTGATTTCACAGTGGTTTCCTTACATGCCTGGGTCAGGTTACTGATATATTCAGTTAAGATAAAGGCTGGTTGTGTTTGCACTTTTGTTCCTACCTTTCCGCCAAACACTAACTGTAAAACCAAAAGCTGACGTGACCACTCCATTTGTTGGTCAAAAAACAAGTCACTTCCCTTCTCCCTAACAAATTGCTGATCCCTTAGTGAAATTTACTGTATTTGTAGTGCCTCTCTGCTGTTGTCAATGACCTACCTGTCTGGTCTGCCATTGGAAGATTACAGATTGGCAGATTAGAGGCAAAAACTCTTTGGGGCTGCACACTGTGAAAATAAATTACTACTGTTGTCCACATATGTAACTTTATTTTATATGTAAATTTCATACTTTATAGGATTTTTAACTTTGGAGTCCATAGTTTTCCTAGAGAATATTGCAATGTTGACATTTCATGTCTCTTTTTTTTTTTTTTTGGTAGGTCTTGTAGATTTGTTACTCTTTGATTCTGGAGAGTTTTCTTGATTGGTTTATTTTATTGTATTCCCTTGATTTTCTGCCTAATGGTCTGTAAGTACAGTATATATATTGTAAATTCCCTTTGCCTGACTTCTGTGTATCCTTTACTCTCCAATATTTTTCCCTTGCCCTGTTCTTTTTAGTTGTTTCCTTTTCCTCAGTTTCCTCTTCTGTAACCTATAGTGGCCCACACAGGCCAAGGTAAAGAACATAGAGTGTCTTTGCGAGCTTTTAAAAAATGCCCTTGACCCACTTGAACCTGACTCTCCTAAATGAAAGTCTGCAGCAAGTAGAGAATGGTTAAAAAATAGAACTGTAGGTGTTAGGATGAGACACATTGATCTCATTGCTGTTAAGGAAGAACTTGAACCCTAGCACCTGGGAAGAAATGCGTTAGGCACTGAAAGGTACAGGAAGGTGATCTTTGACTCTAGATCCAGCAAAGCAGCCTGCCAAAACAGTCATGTGACCTTCCCAAGTCAGCTAGTAGTTATGGCTGAAGATCTGGCCTGATGCTGGGTTTGTCATTTCCTCTTTGTGCTCTATGAACATAGACAGTTTTGGTCCATTCACTTGTACTTGATTCCAGTTAGTGGTGGCCTGAGCATAGATTCTCTCTGCCCCATATTCACATATAACTTGTGGTCCAGGACAATCTCGTTCTAATCTTACAGATACAAATTCATGTTCTGCTTCTGAAACAGCTTTGGTTTTCTCCATGTATGATGATTGAGGCTGTAACTACTAGATGATCCAAATGAAGTTAACAACTGTTTTCCAACTGGAGCAGCATACACCACCTTAGTATTAAATGTTTGTATTTGGGGAAAGTGGGCACAAAATTGTACCACTGAGGATGAGGATTGCTTTATAGCACATCTATTGCCTGTAAATACTTGCATTGACAGCAGAATTCAGCAAGTTGGCCTAAACCCTCCTGTGCAGGTTTTAACAGATAATATACTGGCCTTACACTACTTTGTATATGTCTAAAATAGGGTATACTAGTTTACAAGTGCTTATTCACAGTTGGCTGTGTCTGGAGGCGCGGGTGTCAGTATTGTAGATCGGCCTCATCCCACTGCTTGGATTCCTGATAGGAGTAGCCTTATTAAATGCCAATGATACAAATTTAGCACAGCTAGTTCTGTCTTCTGATGGTCATCAGAATGGCTAATGGAATGGTATACTTGTAAAATTTGAGTTTGACCAAGATTTTTCAAGCCAAAAGATAGGTTGGGCTGTTGGGAACTACAATCTGCCATACCCAGAGTGTCACGATAGGTGTGCTGAGACTGTGAGGCCCTGACTACCTGTTACCCAGCCATTTCTAGAATTATTTTCAGCATGTGACTTTGAGGGACTAATTAATATCTGCTATTGGAACAAATAGCAGCCTGTTTACTTCTTGTTTTAAATAATGGATATCCTAAGCTCAGTGTTCCATAGCTATGATGCTTCCCCACTGCCTATGTAGCACTCTTGTAGGTCCATCTTCAGCCTGTGAAATGTGGGCCCATGAGGAACTTACAGAGACATGCTAGTACTTAGGGTGCTTGCTGTGCCACAAGTAGTAAAGTGCTTTATTTCTGACTCAGGAGTCTCCTGGCTTTTTTTTTTTTAACCAAGAACATGTGTTGGTATATTGTATACATAGTGATCACATTCATCATAGTTAATTTGTACCTGTACATGATACATCTTGGCCCCCCCCACTTCTTCCCCAGCCCTCCTTTCTAGTCCCCCTCCTTTCTACTCCCCGTCCCTTCCCTATTTACAGTAGCTTTATTTACATTTTTCTCCTTTTTCCCTTTCTTTTCTTTTACTTTTCCTTCTTTTCCCCCTCCTCCCTTTCTAATTCTCCTCCCTATTGAATATTATCTTTCTTTTACTTAGTATCTATTATACTTTTTTGTCCTTATTTACACTTATGGTTTCTCATTTCACAGAAACAATTCGATATGTACTAAATGTGTGTCTGATTTATTTCACTTAATAGTATGTTCTCAAGGTGCATCCATTTACCCTATTAATGTCTCAAGTTCATCCTGTTTTATGGCAGAGTAATACTCCATTGTGTAGAAAAACCACATCTTCTTTAGCCATTCATTAGTTGTTGGGCATTTGGGTTGTTTCCAAGACTTAGCTATTACAAACTGTGTTGCTGTAAATGTGGTTGTACATATATCACTGTGGTGCAGTGTTTTTAATTCTTCTGGGAAGATACCAAGCAGAGGAATAGCTGGTCAAATGGAACCCCTAGTTGTAGTTTTTTGAGGAATCTCCACACTGATTTCCACAGTGGGTGGACCAGTCTACATTCCCACCAACAATGGAGAAGGGTACCTTCTTCCCCACAGCCCTCCCCCCAGCATTTGTTATTGGTTGATTTCTTGATGATAGCTGCTCTTTCTGGAGTGAGATGAAATCTTAGCATTGTTTTAATTTGCATCTCTCAAATGACCAGTGATGTTGAACACTTTTTCATATGCTTGTTTGCCATTTGTATTTCTTCATCTAAGAGGTTCTGTTCATTTCAGATGCCCATTTTTGTATTGGGTCTCTAAATTTGGGGGTCTGATTTTTTTGAGTTCTTTATATATTCTAGATGTTAGACCTTTGTCTGAGGAGTGGTTGGCAAAAATTCTTTCCCACTCTGTGGGTTTTCGTGCCACTCTGTTGGTGATTTCTTTTGCTGTGCAAAAGCTTTTTAATAGGATGTGATCCCAAGCGCTAATCCTTTGTGTTGTTTCCTGTGCAGTCTGAGTTTTGTTCATAAATTTTTTTCCTACTCCTATGTCTTCAAGAGTTCTTCCTATTCTATCTTCCAGTACATTTAGTGTTTCTGTTTTAATGTTTAGATCTCTGATCCACTTCAATTTCAGTTTAATACACGTTGAGAGACGTGTATCTAGTTTTAGTTTTCAGCATGTGGCAAGCCAGTTTTTCCAGCACCATATATTAAAGAGACTGTCTTTCTTCCAGGGAGGGTTTTTGGCTCCTTTCTCGAAGGTGAGGTATTTGAGTGTGTTTGGAGTTGTTTCTGCATCTTCTAACCTGTTCCATTGATCCTCAGGTCTGTCTTTGTGCCAGTACCATGCTGTTCTCATCACTGTAGCTTTATAGTATAATTTCAAGTCAAGTATTGTGATGCCCCTTGCCTTCCCTGTTGCCCAGAATTGTTTTTGCTATTCTTGGTCTCTTCTGGTTCCAGATGAATTTCATGATTGCTTTCTCTAATTCTGTGAAGTATGCTATTGGTATTTTGATTGGAATTGCATTAAATCTGTATAGTAGTTTAGGAGGTATGGCCATTTTTACTGTGTTGGTTCTTCTTACCCAAGAACATGGGATGTCTTTCCATTTTCTGACATCCCTTTCAATTTCCTTTTTTTAGAGTACTGTAGTTTTTAATGTAAAGATCTTTTACTTGCTTTGTTAGATTGATTCCTAAGTATTTCTTTTTTTTTTTAATGCTATTGTGAAAGGTGTATCTTCCCTAATTTCTTTCTCAGTGAGTTTGTTATTTGCATATAGAAATGCTATTGATTTTGGGGTGTTGATTTTGTATCCACCTACACAACTGAATTTGGTTATTAAATCTAGAAATTTTTTGGTGGCATTTTTGGGGTCTTCTGTGTAGAGTATCATGTTCTCCTAGCTTTTAGGTAGCATAAAATAATTTCCCATAATTGACAGAAGTCATATGTGTACATATAGCATTAGGTTAATATATTGTTTTCCTTTTATGAACTTTATGCATGCATCATTAGTTTAATATCCTCTCAATATTGGTCCATGGTATTTTCTTATTTAAGCATTATTTAATATATTTATGTAATTTATATATTTACATACATGTGTATTTACAGTAATATAAATATTTTGATTTTTCTCTTTCCATAGGTATGTTTCTCAACTAGATTTTATTCAGTTTTCATTGTCTTTGTTTTTCCAAGTTATATTTTTATCTAGTATTTTAGGTTACAAACGTTTATAAAGAGAACTGATAGGTTTGTTCTATTTTTTTTGTTCTAATCTGTTACCTTTTGCATTCATTTATATATTTTCTTCTGCCTTTGTATGAGTCAAACACTGGAGATTTTTAATTCAATCATAATACATTTAAGGTATCAAGATTTACTTTCTTTACTACATAGTATTATAATCATTCTAATTTCCTTTTTTAAAAAAATTACTTCAGAGTATTTCATTGCCTTTTTATGAAGCAATGGGATAAAGTTGCATTTATTGAGGATGATGATAATTGTTGTCATTTTCCCTGACTATTTAACTCAATTTTTAGTACACTGTCTGAAGTTTTGAGCAGATTCAGGTCTTGGATCTTTGAACAGTATAGCAAGAAGTAGAGGAGAGATGAAAAATTATTGTGTCATTTTTTTGGCTAGCATGTTGCGCTGTTTAAAATTGTAAGGTTGACTGTCATTTATTATTGTAGATTAAACAGCATAGATTTTATAGTTACTGGATTTTTTCCCAATTTATGGTATAGGTTATGATTAGTTTTCAACTTCAGTAAGAATTTTTGTCTTTTTATTTGGTTTTGTAAATATTTTTGGAGATGCTAAGAAATTTAGTGTCTGGAAGAGTTCTCCAAATACCACTTCAGATTAGCATAACCTTCATTTTTGTGATGTGATGGTTAAGCTTGATTGTGTCAGTTTAATTGGCCTGGGAGCCAAGGGATTGGTGGAGCTGACTTCGGTGTGTATGGGTGAGTCATGAAGGCATGACCTTGGGTACTATATATGGTCCCTGGCCCCTTCCTCTCTGATGCTATTCCCCTGTTCTGCTTCCCAGATGCCATGAACTAAGCATCTTTGCATGGTCGCACCTTTCTACCACGATGTTTGCACCACAGAGCCAGCCAAGCATGGACTGAATTCCCTGAAATCATGAGCCAAATTAACCCCCTTCCTTTAAGTTGTGGGTATTGGGTAGTGTGTCCCAACAATAACAAATCTGACTAATATGGGAAATTGGTACTGGAGAAGTGGGATCACTGTACTTGACCATGTGGTTTAGAAGCCTTTGGAACTGGTTTGCAAGGAGTTTTGAAAAATTTAAGATGTGGCTAGAGAAGGTTTAAAATACTGTAAGCAGACCCTGATGGGTGATTCTAATTGGCATTCAGAAGACCAGAATGCTGATAGAAATGCAGACAGTAAAGTCCAGTCCCAGGAGGTTTCAGTTGGGAACAAGGGCTCCATAGGCAGTTGGGCTGGACTATGTATTTTACTGTCTGGCCGAAAAAAAGTTGTCTTTTCCTAGTGTTCTTTGTGGGAAACTGAGATTAAGGCAGTGGAATGATTGATCTGGCAGAGGAGATGTCAAGACAGTCCAGTAATCAGGCTGTGATGTGACTACTACTGGTTACTTTTATCCAAATTTATACCAAGGATCATGAGTAAAAGGAAGAGCAGAAAATTTTGAAAAACTTAAATTTTGTTCTTAAAGGAATCACTTGTAAAGTTTGGGGTCCAAAGGAGGGGTGTGGTTGCTGAAGAGATTAGCATCATCAAAAAGAAACCAAGTAACTTTGTACAAGGACAAGAAGATAGATCCCTGTAGGGCATCTCAGGAATCAGCAAGACCCCACTCATTTGAGGCTCAAGAGTGCAAAAGTACAACCTTTCATTTAAGAAGCGAGTTGAGGGGCTGGGGATTTAGCTCAGTGATTAGAATGCTTGCCTTGCAAGCACAAGGGCCTGAGTTCGATCCCCGGCACCACAAAAAAAAAAAAAAAAAAGAAGCGAGTTGATGGGCACGGTGATGGAGAAGGGCCTCCTAGGAAATTGGTTCTCTGGGATTTATTTCACTGTGCTCAGCCAACTTGGCACTCAGAGTCTGCTGCAGCCATTGTCCCGGGGTAGGTGGAGGGGGGGTGTTTACTGCTCCTGCTGACAGCACACCGTGTCATTGTCCATGTGATGCTGGTTTCACCAGCATGCAGAATGTAAGAGTTGTGAGGTAAAGGAGGCTTCTCCCAGATTTCAGAGGAGGACCTGTGAGGCCAGGCAAGAAGCCCCTGAAAGGGTAGTCTGTGAAGCTGTGGAAATGAAGCCCAAGGTGTAGTGGAGACTCCAAGAAGTTGAGATGCCAGGAACGTGGAATGTTTGCTGAGGACAGCTGCACGCTGTTATCAGGCCAGCCCAAGAGCTTCACTGGGTTGCAATCATCAGGGTCACAGGAGTGGGGCTATCTAAGCCCACTACAACTCACATCTCACTATTGCGTGTCCTAGATGCCAGGTATGGAGCTACAGGGCTCAGCATTTGCCCTGCTGTGTTTAGTCTTGCTGTATTCCTATTCTTTCTTATCCCCCCCACCATTGCTCCCCTTTTGGAATGGAAATGTTTCTCCTGTACCATTGTATCTTGGGATTACTGTGTAACTTGTTTTTTTATTTTTACAGTTTCACAGCTAAGAGTTTACCTTGAGTCTCAGAAAAGACTTTGACCTAGACTTTTGAAAACTGGCAGAACTGTTGAAATTTTAGGAAAGAGATTATTGTGTTTTAGTTGTATACTGAACTAGTTGTACCATATTGGGTGAAATTATGGCTTTGTGTTTATTCAGATATTAAGTATGGTTTAAGGAGATGTGGTTAGGTAGTAGATTGACAATGGGTGGAATGTGACAGTGAAACTTGGTTATATCAACTCGATTGGCTTGGGAGCTACATAAGGGATTCACTGAGCACACTTCTGGGTGTGTTTTTGTGAGTCATGGAGGTATGACCTTGGATACTATGTCTGGTCTCCAGCCCTTTCCTTTCTGATGCTTTTCCCCTGCTCTACTTCCCAGGCAGCATAAACTAAGTATCTTTGTTGTGTTACACTCTTCCACTATGTTCCTGTCATGGAAACAGCTGACCATGGACCAAATTCCCTGAAACTGTGAGCCAAATTAAACCTGTCTTCCTTTAAATTGTAGGTGTTGGGTATTGTGTCTCAGCAGCAGGAAAGCTCACCAACGTATATGGCTTTAAACATTTTGTCCAAAATGGAAATCTGTGTTTAAAGTAAAAGAAATCATATATGGTCATTATAAAAAATTCAGATACTGAAGAAAAAGCAATAGAGAAACAGTAAATGACCTATAATTATGTTTTTCATATATTCCCTTCTTTAAAGTATATATTTACTGATCATATATATATGATCTGTGATTATATATATGATCTGATATATATATATATATATCTCCGGATGTTGTCTAACCAACCTGAGATTGTAGTATAAATGGTACATCATATCTTGATCCTTTTTATTTCCCCTTCTTCTCCCCTCCCTCCTGTCTTCCCCCATCCCCAGTACCCCTTCCCATCTCTGAAAATCTGTCTCCCTGTTTCCTATCATCTTTCTTTTATTTTGCTCTTTAAGTTATTTACTTTGAATTTCTCATATAAGGGAAAACATGGAATATTTAACCTTCTGTGTCAATGTATTTCACTTAGGAGTATGGTCTCAAAGTGCATCCATTTTCCTGAAAATGACTTCAGTTTTTTGGGGTTTTTTGGGGTTTTTTTTTTTGGGGGGGGTGCTGGAGATTGAACTCAGGGCCTTGCGCTTGCAAGGCAAGCACTCTAACCACTGAGCTAAATCCCCAGCAGATTTAATTTATCCTTATGGTTGAGTAGTACTCCATTTTGTGGCTATCCCACATTTGCTTTAACCATTCATCTACCGATGGGCATATAGACTGCTTCCAAGATTATGAGTTGTGTTTCTGTAAACATTGGTATGCTTGTATCATTATAATATGATTTGTTTAACTCTTGGAAAGACACCCACCTAGAAGAGGTATAGCTGGGTCAAATGGAATCACTACTTTTACTTTTCTGAGGAATCTTCGTACTGATTCTCATCATGGTTGCACTGGTTTACATTCCCATGAACACTGCAGAAGTTTCCTTTTCCTCACAACCTTGCCAGCATTTGTTGGCTTTTTTGAGTTTTTGATGGTAGCTATTCTTTCTGGAGTAAAGTGGAATCTTAAGTGTTGTCTTGATTTGCATTTCTCTAATGGCCAAAGGTGCCAAAACTTAAAATTTTAGTAAATGATCATACTCTCTAATTTTTGTAGTGAAGGTAGACTTTGCTAGTAAGTATAAAGAATAGTTCCTGACAAACAAAATGCCAAAATCCATTTATGATGATAGGGCTAGATCATAGAATTCCTGTTTCTTTGAATATCTTTAAGGATTTTACTAATAGTTTTTTGTAGTAGGTACTGATAATCTTCAAATATTTGTAGATACTTTTCAGAAAATACGAGCTACCATAAAAATCGTACTATTCTAATTAAATAAACTGTAAATTTCATTTCATTGAAAATTATGTTGCCATTGTGTGTTATTGTTTAAAGATAATGAACCTTGCAGAAAAATAAGTTGTTTTTATATTTAATTTTGGATTCACCAGATTTCTTTTTTTCTTTCATATCATTTAGTAGAAGTTACGTGTGTAAGTCACCACAGGATATTTTTCTTTTCCTGTGGTTATATGTATTATGAATTGTTTGTTAAACAAAAGTTATAAAATATTACAGAATATATCTGATATGCTGTTGACTTTCAATTCTCTTAAAAGTTCGTGCTTTGTTTTCACTTTAGGCCCCGACCTTATCTATTTAAAGGGGATCACAAATTTCCCACAGACAAAGAGAACTTACCAGTAATTATTCTCTATGCAGAAGTGGGTACCAGAGCGTTTAGTGAATTTCACAAAGTACTGTCTAAAAGAGCTCAAAGTGGTAAAATTCTGTATGTTCTTCGTCATTATATTCAGGTACATGCTTTTTTCCAATATTATTTTGAATATAGAAAAATAATTTTAAGATAATTTTTATAAGATATATACAATGATTTCCCCAAAGTAGTTATTTAAATTTAATATAGTAAGCATATGAGTTTAATATGGAAAAATGTATTGGGATTCTGTTTCTACTGGAGTATCGGGATTATAATCCTTTCCCTTCTATATCTGGCATAGATTTAACTTATATTAAAAAAAAACTTTCAATAACGTACATAATATTTGCTAAGACTTATAAATATTGTTACTTTTAAAAATTGTATCACAATTAAGGGATCTGATTTACCTTAAAATCAAATTGCTAAGTTTGGTATAAGAATACTTTTAACCTTATTTCTTTTGAGCAATGACTACTTTCTTACTCAGATTTCTGTTCAAATATGTTGTATTGTCGTGTCCTTCCCCACCTTCCCATTGCTGTCACACACTACCACATTATTCTGATTGTATAGCACATATACTATATCTCAAGTTTCTTATTTCCCCTCAGATTATAATGCCCATTAGAGGAGAGACTTTGCTTTTTTAATATTCCTTACATGTAAAGAGTGTTTTAATTTGCATTTCCCAAATTATTGATTTATATACTGATATGTAATATAATAGAAGCATTTCAAAGGTATTTATGAATTGCCTATTCCCATATCCTTGTAGAGTTATTACTTTGCTTATAATTTATTTATAGTTTTAATAAAAAAAATTCTAAACACTAGTCCTTTCTTCCTTACCTAGTAAACATCTCCTAATGTATTTATGGTCTTTTGGTATTTAAAAAATATTGTTTATGACATCTTTCATTAAACAAAATTATTGTGGTGTCAAATTTTATCTTATCCTTCATGATTTCTTTCATGGTGCCTCAATAAGATGAAAGGGAAAAAAATGGAAAAATGTAAATAAACCTGTTGCAAATAGGGAAGGGTGGGGGAATGGGAGGGAGGTGGAGAAGAGGAGGGAAAACCAAGATATATCATGTACAGGTACAAAATAACCATGTTGATTATGATCATTATGTATACAATGTACCAATACATGTTCTTGGTAAAAATTAAAAAAATAAAATAGAGTCCAGTGACCCAAAATGGAAGAGAAAACACTTAAATTAACCAAATTTTGTTTGAGTTAAAAATAAACAGTTGCTTAGATTGTTTTAAAAAAAATGGTGCCTCTCTCCGTTTATGTAGATGTCCTTTGATTTCTTTCATGAGCATTTTTCTTTCTTTCTAATATATATGTCATTTTTTTATTTCTTTCCTTATTGTAATGATTAGGACTTCTCATTCAGTGTTGAATGGGAGTGGTGAGAGAGGATATCTTTGCCTTTTTCCTGATCTTAGGGGAAAGCATTTGGTTTTTCACTATCAAGTGTTACATTAGACAGATACTTTCCCATCAGTAACAGTGGTGTGGGAAGACTGTGATTCTCTATTGGGCGGGGCAAAACAGAGATGAGAGGCAAATTAAGATAGGAATGGGAATGAGAGACATAACTATATATTTATCTTATTTAAATGTTCCTCAAGTTATTCTAATATGTGCCCGAGAGGGTATGCACATCCTTTAAGAATCTGTCTGGAGTTTTTCTTTAGAGAACATGACCATAAATATGAAAACATGTTAACCAACTACCACGGCGCTTTATACCATCAAATTATAGCCTTATAGTTCATTGAGTGACATCTTGTACAATTACAATAGCTATAATATAAATCTAATCAACATGTAATCCTAATAAAAATGGACATTTATGCTACCCTTTTTGGAGGAAAAGAAATAGTAAAACAAAGATTTGGCCTACGAACATTTTGGTTTGTAAATCCAAAGTTAGTAAACTACAATTCAAATTTAATATTAATGTATTTCAAATGGGGAAAATAAATGTGAATTAAATGAATATTTCTTTTATTATTGAGTTGCTAGTAACTCTTTAAAACTGATGATAGAAATTGGTTATGTGGAATTGCATTTCTTTTAGGAACTGTGACAAGATATGTGGCCTTATAGCTTTGATTTGCTAAGCCACCAACTGACTGTTTTTCAAGTAGATAGTCAAAATGCATTTTTCAGTTGACCTGTATGAAGTTAAGAACTCTTTTAAAAAGACTTTCAACTTTGTCAGATTACTATAATTATAAATAACCTAGTTTTTCATGTGCTATCTTTCAGTACAGCATGTGCCTCAGATAATAGCAAATTACATTTTAGTGTGGGCAGCAGTGTTGAATACTTCTGTGCATATCTGAAGCTAATTCTTACATATGATTACTTGAAAATAGAGCAGGCCAAGGAATAGTCGCCACTCTGGTCATATTTTTAAGGCTGGGAAGAAAGTTTAGGGAGCAAAGAAGAGAATCAAAAGTTAATACAAGTAGGGTTTCCCTACCCTCCAGGCTCTACCCTATACCTTCCTCTATCTAGGATTGCCAGACTGCCTCCCTGAACACCTAAATTAAGCAGAGACACATTGCATCTTCCAAGAATTTGCTGAGTAGTAGGTTAAACTGGTTTCCCAACCCCTGAATAATACATCAAATGACAATGGTTTAAGCATAACATAAGAATTTTAGTCCAGAAGCTGGAAAGAACCATAGACATCTTTTAAAATATTGTGTATATTCATCTAGGTTGCTTTCTTATTTGAATAAAAATGTAACAACTTTTTTTATTGATGGAGTCATCTCGAGAAGTACATTTTATATTTGCTCTTTGTATAAAGAGGAAAATTAAGTACTGAAATTCTGATTATAAATACTTCACATAATTCATCAGTCAACTGTAACCTCATTTCAAGGAGAGAGATTAATTTGTGACATTTGATATATATTAATCATTGAGAAACATGAAGGAAAGTTTAAGCAGGGTTTTTTTTGGTTTTATTTTGTTGTTCTTGTTTCCTTTGCATCTCCTTTTCAGGATTTACTTGTGACAATTCCAGTTCTACACCTAACAAGTGAATAGCATTTGCTGATTTACCAAATCTTGTGAAGGTCCTCAAAAGAGTAGTTTTGTTAGAACTTGACTGTATTTGGTCCTCTGTTAATTAGTTTATGGGCGACATGTAAAAGTTGTGATGGTAAAACAGAAAGAGATCAGATACTTTTTCATTGTAAAAGTGATTAAAGCTATAGAGTTATGGTAAAATTTTCAGATCGTAAAGAAGGGGTCTTCAATCAAAGTCTGGCTTCTTCATCAACTATGTATAAGTATTACCCCAAATAATATTTTACAGTGTTTAAAATCCTTCCGTACTGTATTAGGCTGGAGATGTAGCTCCTAGTAGAGTGCTTGCCTATGTTCAATCCCTGCACCACAAAAAAAGTAAAAGAAAGAAAAAAGAGTTTTGCCCTTCAACATTAGTACTTTGCCCTGATGTCCTAATATACCATTCTGCTGAATTTAAAACAAGATGCTTGACTGAGTTTTTTTCTTTTTATAAAATAAATGTGTTTGAACAGAAACCAAGTTCAAGAAAAATGTACTTATCTGGCTATGGTGTGGAGCTAGCAATTAAGAGCACAGAATACAAAGCATTGGATGACACCCACGCTAAAAGTAAGTTTATTATCTCTGTACTTGAGTAGAATAATAAATTAGAGGCTTGCCTAGTTTTATTTTTTTTAATTTAATAAGTATAATCCTACAGGTGTTCATTTGAGGCTGGAGATGGGGTGGACATGTTCTTCCTTAATTTGGAATTTAATTTTAAGCTGAAAGAAATGTATTTAATATTACCTTGTTCTCAATACTTCTTTAAAAGTAGGAAATAGTGTATTATTTTACTTATACTCAGTGACTTCCCAACCGTTTTTGGCACCATGTAACAAATGATGGTATACTTAAGGTAGTAGAAGAGACTGCTTAACGGCTAGTGATGACTGGCCCAGGAATGCAAGGTTGCCCATGCTATATCTAGCCAACCTGGGGGAAACAAACCTCAGGAAACAATGCTCAAAATGTTTATAATGAAGTCAGGACGATTTTTTGAAGCAGGGTGAGTGAAGCTTGTGAATTGTTCAACTCATTCCTACCAGCTTGAACCACTGCTGATACAAACAGACTAGTCAGTTTTATTGGTCTTTTTACTAATAAAATTAATAAAAAGCCACCCAGTAGGACAGTCAATCATATACCACTGGTGGTTCAAGTCACCCAGCAGCAAGACATACAAATTATGGCCCCACTGTGAATGTGTTAAATCAGGTAAATTCATCACATTTATAACATACATACCAATATCTATCCATTATTGTTCTATGAACAAACTAGTTACTCTGGCCCGTGCCACACTGAGTGAAAAGGAATTATCTTGGGCTGTGTAGTGTAATGAAGTAACAAAACTTCATTTGAAAAGTATTTTTTATTATAACAGGTGCGTCCAACCTCTGGTTTGACATGCCCAGTCTATATGAAGAAACTTGAGGCTTAAGCAAGCTAAGAAGTTCTCAGAACTCATGGAAATTTTTCATTATCTAGTTTTTCTGAAATCTGCTCATGCCTAATTGTAAGAGTTTTTAACTCCTTTTATATCCATTCAGGTGTGACTTCAGCTTTAACTTTGGTTGTTTGTTCAGAATTGGTCATGGAGTCCCGTCTTGATTACAAACTTAGCTCTGGCTGAGGCTACCAATGTGCTAGAAATAAAGATCTGTGTTACTGGAAGTGAAATACTTTTGATCAAAGAGTTAAAGTATAGTAGAAATAGTATCATCCAAATTTTATGTTCTGTATAGCTCATATGTAGTTCTATAATGCTGTATGGTCATGATAGTAACATTAGTCATGTTCTAGCTGTCCTTGGCATTGTAGAATTTTCTTTAAAAAGTCAGGTGACCATATATATTTTATCTACATTATCCACCAAATTCTCTTATTAGCATTTTACATATAGTTGGAATATTTCTCCACATTCTATATGCCACATTTTTGGGTTCAGTTCCCTTTTTTCTTTCTCTGTATATATGTCACCAATGAATACAGGTTGACAGGGATGCTGAGTCTCAGGTGCCCCCAGGTTGACTGGATACAGCATTGGCTACCTTGAGTTCCTGGGCCAGTCATTTCTAGCCATAAGTCTCTTCTGTTGTCTCGGTGTACCTTAAATATACTATCATTTTTTACATGGTGCCAAAAATGATGGAGAAGCTACTGGGTATAAGTAAAAAAAAATTTAGGGGGTGGGGGTAGTGCTGGGGATCGAACTCAAGGCCTTACACTTTCTAGGCAGGTGCTGTACCACTTAAGCTAAATCTGTAACCCCAAGGATTTTTAACTTTAGTGCTCTTATTTTCCTGATCCTCCAAAATGCATTAAGCAATCTATACTCCACAGGGCTTTCGAAATGAACTTCTCACCATAAAAATCTGACTTTGTGATTTACTCATTAAAGAGATGGGTGGGGGAGAATGAGGGAAGGGAAAGGGGATGAGATAAGGAATTAAAATGTGTTATGTATGTATACCAACCCCACACAAGGAGTGTAAACATTATTTACTACACACATGTACTAAATAAATACATACACACATACATATAACCTCCAGACTGGAAAAAAAAATCCTTTAGTGAGTCCTTGTAGGCCTCCTCATAAATTCAGATACTATAGTATTGCAGAGCTTTTCACAATATGATTTGTTTCTGCCTTATTGCTCTCCCTCAGAGCTCTCTCATTTGCACCCTCTCGTTTTGCAGTTCTGAACTACTATTTACAATAATGTTCTGCTCCTTGGATGCCTCCGTGCTTGGGCTCTGCCAGAGCTCTGATGACTGGTTGACTTTTGCAGTTCCTTCTGCCTTCAGCTGTCCTCCTTTCTCCCACCTTTTTCATTTCATCTAAGTCTTACTCATCTTTGAAGACTCGTATATCAGTCAGTATCTCTGAAATGCCTGCCTTTGTTTCTGTTCATCAGACACTGGTTTTCCCTTTTGTATATCCCACATATTTCTGTGCCTTGTGTTAGAAAAGTTTTATTCTATTAAAGTTGTGCATTTTTCTCTCTCCTTTTCTACCAACCATAGTCTGTGTCATTTTTGTTTCTCTTCTTGGTCTTTTTTTTTAGGGGGGCAGGTGCTGTGGATCAAACTCAAGGCCTTGTGCTTTCTAGGCAAGCACTCTGCCACTGAGCTAAATCTCCAACTCCCGTCTTCTTAGGCTTGATATCTTGCTCATTAGGCATCGTAATACACAGTCAGCAAATATTTGCCCAATGAAGGAATGAATAGGAGGAAAAGGAAGACTAGATCAAAGCGTCTGGGGTTTTTACTTTTAGTCCTAGAGACTGAGAGATTCAAACGGTGAAGCATACTTGCTGAACTCTGATACACCCTGGTGAAGAGCAACTCCATACTGTAAGAGGCCACAATTCTTATAATCCCTAAGCACCCTTCACGTATTCCAGGTACCATACAATGTAAGTATTTGTTAAGGGAGAAGAGAAATTAACTATAAAATATTTTTTTATTCTTTGAGTCTGTGGGTTTTATTTTCTTTCTGAGATTCTTTGATTTTTTTTAAGAGTCTTGGAAATGTAAGAATTTGTATTTATTTGGATTTAGACCTCTTACCAGACTGAAAAGCTAAACACAGCACTCGTAGGCGCTTTGTCCTACCATTTCTAGTTAGAGAAATCATTTATAAAGCATTCATTATGATTGTTAAATATTTGTTAATCATTGCAAGCCCATTTAGAAAGAGAGAACACACTCAGGAATCTAGGTCTGTACACGTGTATGTCTATTAAGCTGCTCCATGAGGAAAAACAAGGTGAACAAATGGAATTTTATTCCATTCTGAGTACTAATTTTTGATTACATGTTCCTTTCTCAGTCTGAAAACATTTTTTAAAATTTTGTTTTTGTTTCCATAATGTAGCTGTGACTAATACTACTATGGAAGATGAGACTGAAGCAGATGAAGTTCAAGGATTTCTCTTTGGGAAGCTAAAGTAGGTCTAAATTGAAATGAAATTGATACTATTATACTGTTTTGTTCTTAAAGGAATTAACTTGATATATTGGCACAAGCAATACATTTTTGACATACATACTGTTGTTTTTATTATAAATAAACAAATATAAATTATTGATTACAAATGTTTATTATAAAAGTAACTAGTGTCAGAAAGCTAGAAAAGCAAAAAAGTGGAAATTTTTTTTAAATCACAGAGTCCACAACTGCTGCTTTTATAAAATATTGGTATATACCTTTCCAAACTTTCTGTGCATGTTTTTACAGCTACAAATAGATGCATCATAGTATACTATTTTGCACAGTGGAACCATGTCACGCAACTGTCTTTTTAATATCTATGGGATATTCCATCATTGGGAACACAGAATAGGACTGCAGAGTACTTCTCTGCTTTTTTGTTGAATATTTTTGTATACCAGTTTGTATGTATCTTAATTTTTGTTAACACAAATTCTGAGAAAAATACTGATAAATCATGTCTGTCTACTTGAAATTTTTGATGCATACTTCTACATTTTCCTCATTAAATTGTGTGGATACATACATTCACCATTCATTGTGTGTGAATGTGTTCACTTCCCATAACTTTATTAACCACTAATACTATTTTTAAATTTTTGTCCATTTAGCAGGTGAAATGCTGTTTCTTTTTCTTTTGAATTTCTGTATTTATTTCACTAGACTAGTCAATTTTATAATTTGAATTTAAGAACAGTCAGTTATAGCAATTTATTATGGCAAGAATCAACATTATTTTCATGTTTATTGGTCTTTGAGTTTCTTCCTTGGTAAATGGCTTATTCCTGTCTTTGCTTATTTTTTCTTGCTGTGTTTAACTCTTTCACTAATTTATAGCACTTCATTATATTTTTAAAATTCTGAACTTTTTGCTATCTGTTGTTGGTGTTTATTTTCATATTAATCATAAAGATGGAAATTTATTCATTATTTGGATATAACATGTTAAATTGAGAGCTGGGGTTCCATTTTAATATTGAGTATCATCGTTGTATAATTAGAAAAATATGAATTTAGAATATTGATATCCTATGTTTAGTTTGCTATAAAATGTGTATATCTCTCCTTTTACTCAGAAAAAAAATTGTCCTATAAAAAAAGGCTAAATATTGGTAGAATGTCCTAAATCTTGAAATGTGAATCAACAGTATAAACCAGCAATTGCCAAATATGCTTTATCCTTGTAGCATTTTTGATGCTGTTCTTCATTCACAATATGTGACATCCCAGTATGAATTAAGATTTTCTGTACTTGAAAGTAGTAACTTGTTTTGCTCCAGTCCATTCTAACACTGTTGCGATAGGTGAATAATTAGTTGTATAATGAATATTTGTTTAGGATGTTTTTAAATTTGAAGAGAATGAATAATGTAAGTTAGTAACAGTTCCTAACAGTTCATAGCACTAATAAATGTGTTTGTTAAAAATGCATGAAAGAAATGAGTTATAATTATCAAGTTATTACTTACTAAAGTAGTTTCTTAAAATAATTCCATGAACAAAATATTGCCTGAATTGAATTTCCTTGTGGAAAAAAACTTTAAGTGAAAGGGGTATGAAATAAATATTTTTAAAAATATGTATTCTAATAATAATTTAGCTGATATTTGTTGTTTTGAAATTCAGTGATATTTTTATTTATAATTTGGAGAGCTGTGGAAAATGATTTTTTAACATACTGGTTTATTTTAAAAGTACTTTTAATACTTCTGACATAAAATATCAGATAAAATATTAAAGTAACTTTTCATATGATAAATTTGATTTAGTGTGCTTAGATTGGAAATGATTTGAAAAGTTGGAAAAGTTAATTAAAAGTTACCTCTAGCAGGAAATGAAAAACAAAACATTATAGTATCTAAAACTTACAGATTTAATGGATTATAAATACCATGGATAATACTGGATCTTTAGTCTGAAGAAATTTGCATGCCCCTCGAACAGAAAATTTTATCTCAATTTCTTTCCCACAGATTGCCATATTAAAACCTTTTTAATATCTTGCCTTCATTTTATATACTCATGTAAGTAATCTTTCAAAGATTAAAGTCATGTCCCCCCTTTTTTCTGCCACACTAATTGAAGACAAGGATTAATATGGTGAGTCTTCTCTGAATACTCATGAATGGGAGTGGCTATAATTTTATGTGGCTATAATTTTATCCTTCATTTATAAGAAGAGAAAGTTTGTGATTCCTTTGTACAAGCAAAGTTAAAAGAGGGTTTTTGTTAACACTTTTAATTTTTATTTAATATTACAAATACTTATAAAAAACACGAAGGTTGATTCTGTTGAATAGGTAACTATATAGAGCATGGGTAGTATTTTTGGAGACTGTGCTAACTTAAACAGTTGAGTTATATTTTTAAAGTATATTGGCTAAACAGTATGCTAGTGTCTAGCCTTAGAAAGTTAATACATTTTATAAACAGATTTATTCTAAGTAAGATATTTAGTGACTAACAATACATATTCATGACATATTCAGATGTGTTTCCACATTTTAGAATGCATAATTCTTTTTTTTTAAGTGTAACTTTTTGTGGGAATACATTGCATGCTTCCAAAAAGCATTTAGAACTCTGAGCTGCTTTGTAAGACTAAATACTCAGTTCTTCCACAGTGATTCAATTGATTCCTCATTTAATGTAAAAACCTTTACTTTAAAGTATTGTATAAGTAATACATATGTTGCTTAATTATGTAAAAAACTTTAGCAGTGAAAATTATTATTGTTGAATTTTAAAAACACTAATAGTTCTTATAAACATTTTTCTACAACGTAAAATATTGAAAACTGAAAGATTCATTTAATTCATAGTGAATTCTTCTAGGCAGAAATTCTGTCACTCTTTCACTCTGAAAGCAATCATCATTAGTCTTGATTTGTTTTCAAAATGTAGTCCCAACATTGTAGTAAAAATTACAAGATATTGACATTGTTACATTTATCTATAAAGTTGATGCATTTTTGTGTACATTATCTGTATATTTTTCATTCATTTTTAAAAATTTTAACTCCTATTGACTGTTTCAAATGTTTTAAATTGTACCTAAAAATGTGTTTTTTAAGTCAGCTAAAGATTTTTTTCAAAAGGAAAGCTATTTAAATATAAAATGATGCCATGTCTTGTTTACATGAGCAATAAAGATTCATATGATACAAAGTATTTGACCTACATTATTGGTATTTGACTCTAAAAAATGCTAGATATGTTAACATTGAGCAGAATTATCTTTGGTTTTTTTAATAATCAAAGATGAAACTTTTCAGAAATAAGTCTTTAGATTGTGTAAGAAAATTCTTAGCCTTTTAGCTAAGACCAAGTGAAGATTGTGTAACGCTTCCTTATAAAATAATTTTTATTTTAAATTGTAAAGGCAGTATTTGCAATTAAAAAAATATTCAAATACATACATAAAAGCTGATAATGCTGCCCTCATTCTTTCTTCCCTTAGAGGCAGTGTTAACAATTGACAGTACACCCGTCTACATTTTTTATTTCATTTATTTTTAAAGGAGATATATAGATATAAATATATATTGTTGAGTATTTTTAAGTTTTATGCAGATAACTATATCACAGTTTATTTTATTAATGAATGATTAGTTGTGTCTAATTATTTGGAAGATTTAATTTCAAAAGTATACTGTGTGCATAATGATTTATGGTAGCTAATAACTAACGTTACTTAATATTCTTATGCAGAGAAATATATTCAGATCTTAGGGATAATCTGACAATATTCCAAAAATACTTGACTGAGAGTAACAAAGAAATGATGCCTTTGAAAATCTGGGAATTACAAGGTATAGTACTTCGAGCTGCTTTAATATAGCATTTTGGTAACTTTTATTAAATAAGTTTGTAAAACTACTACAGATTATTTTATGGACAATAATTTGAAATGGTCTGAATAATTAAATTATTTTATAGGAATATACAGATCTAAAAGATCAAATCATGTATCTGTTAGACTTATAATTTTATCTAGTTATTTGACATTTTATCATAAAATTACATACTGATTCATTTTAGAGGTTAGTCTAAAGTATTAAATCACACTCCAGAGAATGTATAATTAAAATTCTGATCAAGATAAATCAGAAATGAATCTTAGTTTCCTTCTTTTTTAAATTTTGATCTAGTTAGACCATTGCATGTGCCTTAGTCACTTTCTTGTCACTGAGACACAGTACCTGACACATGAAATTTAAAAGAGGAGAGGTTTCTTTTGGCTCACAGTTTGTAAGATTTCAGTCCATAGTTGGCTGCCTCCAGGGCAGGGATGTGGGCACAGGGTTATGTGTGAGGGTCTTGTCAGTGGGAAAGCAGAGTGTGAAAGGAGGAGCAGGGGAGGGACATATAGACCCTTCCAGGCCACGCCCTCAGTGATCCACCTCCTTTGACCAGGCTTCACCTCCCAGCTTCACAGTTAGCTATAAACTCATCAGTGGACTAATCCACCATGTGACCTGTATTAGTTATCTTTCTAGAGCCAATGGTTTGCAAGAGAGCAGATTTAATACAGGACGTTTACAAGTTACAACATTCATCCATTAGCCAAATGCAGAAAGAATGCCAAATGTCTGTCTATGCACTGGAGACCCAAAAGATCCAGTCAAGGGCTGGGAGCCCACAGCACTGTCCCATGTACATCCATATCTGCACTAAATGGCTGAAGAAATCTATACTGGAACCAGGGTATAATGCTCGCTGCAGAGATGAAGACCAGAGCTCCCCTGAAGCAAATAGCAGCCATCCCCCGTGACAGCAAGGCCCCAAGCTTGTGACCAGAATGGCCGTGTTCCCTTCTGGAGAACCAGCCACAACAGAGCTTCTCCCAGGAAACAGCTGGCCACTATCTTCTGCTCCCATTCTCCTTTATGTTGTGTCGGCAACCATCCTCGGGTGGATCTTCTACGCCCAGAACCACACCAACTCAGTCCAGCTGGGTTCCTGCTCAAATTGACCATAGCAGTCCACCACATCCCCATAATCCAACGATTATCATGCCTCTATAATCCAGTCACCTACCAAAAGTCCTGCTATGAGAGCACAAGGCTTTAGGGGGACATATATATTTAAACCATAGTAGCATGTTTCACTGATAAATTTATTATGAAAACATCAGTGAGAGACCCTGCAGTTAAAGACTTAAAACGGCTTCTGGGCTGACAGCCTACAACCCAATGTTTTGTAACCAAAATGTAGTTTGGATTGAATTATGTGTCCTAGTAATTTTCCTTCCTTATTATTTGAAATTATTTTTAGCTGGTCATGGGGGCATGTCATTTTTCTGCATAAACTATAGCTTTTATCACATCTTTCATCAACCTTTGATATAACAGCTTTATTGAGATACAATTCACATACTGTGCAGTTCACTAAATTAAACTGTAATGTTCCATAGTTTTTGGTAAATTTTCAGAGTTCCATGCCTATTACTACCGTCAGTTTTAGAACATTTTCATCACTACAAAAAGGAACTCAATAGCAGTTAATCCCCACTTCTTCCCAGCTCCCACCAACTGTAGGCAACTGATCATCACTTTTCTGTTTTTAACAACTAAAGTATAGTAGGTGTTATGTGATAATTGTAGGCAACTGATCACAATTTTCTTTTTTTAAAATAACAACTAAACTATAGTAGGTGTTATGTGATAATTGTACATGAAAAGTAAGGCTTACCTTACTTGGACACACGTGATAGCTTTCCATTTAAAACTTTTAAGAGTGCTAAATGTAAGAGTGTTGTCATAATTGTGTATGAATATGTGGGAAGAAGGATTT
Organism: Hystrix cristata; assembly: GCA_004026905.1. Lineage (NCBI taxonomy): Eukaryota > Metazoa > Chordata > Mammalia > Rodentia > Hystricidae > Hystrix > Hystrix cristata. Next base: position 140,119 of record PVJO010001330.1, read on the forward strand.
GAGTAACATATTTAAATTGCATGGAAATATCTATAAAGGTCTAACATGCTAAATTCCTCAATACTTTTTTCTTTCCAGATCTTAGTTTTCAAGCAGCTTCTCAAATAATGTCCACTCCAGTTTATGATGCCATAAAATTAATGAAAGACATTTCACAGAATTTCCCCATGAAAGCCAGGTATTTTAAAGTTTATTGATTTGTCAGAACTCTTTCCATTAAATAGATTTTATGAGAATAGCTGATTTCATTTAATAATGTTAATTCTATATATATCTTTTTTGAAATTTGAACCTTTCATCATTACATATTTTTTCATTAGAGCAAAGATATTGGCTTGTACACACAGGACTATTCACACAACAAAACTTAAAACTATTAAATTAGAGGCTAATGAATTGAAAAAGTGTTTTATAAAATAGTTTGGTTTTTTGTGGTTTTTTTTTTTTTTTTTTGATGCTGGGGGTCGAACTCAGGACCTTCTGTTTGCAAGGCAAGTACTCTAACCATCAACCTAAATCCCCAGCCCCTAAAGTAGGCTTTTAAGTCAGATGTCATAATCTAAGAAAATTTTTGTTTAAGCAATAAATAATAAGGGAGTATTTTCTCTTTTCTTTATGGGAGATAATGTAAAGTATTCTAAATAGAATATCTATTCTAAAAGTACTGCCAAATCGTGTTTTTGTCTTTTGTATTTTGAACAGTGAGTAATGTCTTAACTGTATGGAATATGTTGTGGAATACTTTTTGTTTTGGAATACAATTAGGATATCTAATTGATTTGCTTCCATAAAATATTTACATTTAAACACATCTTACATTTCAGTAATATAGTTGCACATCTAAAATGATCAATACATACATTTCAGATTTTATGAGAATTTACAAAATAATGACTTAATGAATTTGTATTCTGCTTATGAGTGACAATATAAGATCATAAGCAATGTATAAAATACAAAGTTAACTGGTATTAGAAAGATACAACATGTGACAAGTCACAGATGGAAAGGCGCTAGCATTGTATTCAGAGGAATTGGAGGGTACTTGTGCTCTCAGCATACATTTTTAAGTGTTGGCTAGGCTTCTTTTTGTCTCAAGACACTATATTGTTCATTTATTCACAGTGCATATTATAAAATCTTCAATCTAGATATTCTTGCTTTTGAAAGATCAAACAGTACATCGTTGCCACAAGAAACAATCATCTTGTTTCTTTGTTTGTTTTGCAGTAAGGCTGAGCTCAGGCCTTCCCACTGAGCTCCATCCCCAGCCCTTTTTTTAAACTTTGAGAAGGAGTTTCACTAAGTAGCTAAATTACTCAGGCTGGATTTGAACTTGGGATCATCCTGCCTCAGCCTCCCATGGTGCTGAGATTACCCAACATACACAACCACATATGGCTCCAAGTATCTTTTAATGATACCCTGAAAACAAAGGGATTTGTAACTTTATTTACAGATTAATAATGGATGGATTGATAAGACTCTTTTAGCCAAATTTAAACAGTCAAGAATTTGAGGGGCTGGGGATTTAGCTCAGCGGTTAAAGTGCTTGCCTTGCAACCACAAGGACCCGAGTTTGAGCCCCAGCACCAAAAAAAAAAAAAAAGAATTTGAGATGTTAGTGTTTATGTAGTACTGTGTGAAGTGTGTGTGTGTGTGTGTGTGTGTGTGTATTTAGCCACACTGCTTTTAATTAACAGTAGCTTTTTTGTTGTTGTTGTTGTTGTTTTGGTGCTGGGAATTGAACTCAGAGCCTTGTACTTGCAAGGCAAGCACTCTAACCGCTGAGCTAAATCCCCAGCCCAACAGTAGCTTTTGAAATTATAGATCAAATACTAATAAAATAATTTTAATTTTAATAGAAGAGTTGATTAGCTCTATTGACATTCAGTACAGCTGTTTAGAGATTCTCCTGCTGAACTTTGCTCTGAGTAAGAGCTTGGTCCTTAAGAACAATTTGCAAAATATACGTTTGTAATGGCTAAATTTCAGACTTGAGCATATCTTAAAGGCCACTCAGTAGATAATCACTAAATATTTGTTAAAATGAAATATTTGCTAAATGAATGAAAAATATGCACTGTTAAAATTTTATTAAAATTTCTCTTAATGCTGCCAAATTTTAGGAAAGAATGTCTACTTATGGACTTTAAGATATACCTTTCTGCCTGAACTTTTCTTAAAGTACAACTTTGCATTAACAATTTGAGTTTTTATGTAATTTTCTATGCATAAAATTGATAGATATATGACAAAGTAAGCATTCTCAAAGGTTTTCAAGTTGAAAAAATATAGCCTTTAGGAAACACTTTATTTATTTTTTGGGGGGGTGCTGGGAATCGAATTCAGGGCCTTCTGGTTGCTAGGGAAGCATTCTACCACTTGAGCTAAATCCCCAGCCTAAAATTCTGTCTTTATAATACACTTATAAACTCTTCAAGATTGAACAATTCAAAGTTGTTATAGTCATCGCTCCTTATCTGCAGGTACTACATTTGTAAATTCATCTGCGTATGGAAAATATTCAGAGAAAAACTGTCAGGACTGAGCATGTATACATTATTCCTTAAATAATATAATATGGCAACTGTTTACATAGCATTTCATTATATTAGCTATTCTGAGTAATCTAGAGATGATCAAAATTTACAGAAAGATACGTGTAGGTTATACTCAAATACTACACTATTTTATGTGAGGGACTTGAAGTCCCATGGATATTGGTACCTGTGTGGAGATCTGGAACCAATCCCCTAGTATACCAAAGGATGACTGTATTGTCTATGTTTTAGAATTTATGTACTCTGCTTAGATACCAGGTTAACCAAAGTTCCCCAGTTATGTACATACATTCTGAAAGTTGCCCATTTGCATTCATACATAGGACAACATTGATAATTCCGTCCAGAATGTCTATGTATGGGCAAAGCAACATGAGATAATTTTTTTCGGTTGCACATTTTAAAAAAATATAAGTAGTAGTAAACAACCTATGGTGGTACTTAACACATACAGTGAAAATATGAAATTTTGAATTTCCATTTTTGAATCAAATACTGTGTCATATAAAAACTATCAGGGGTTGGGATTTAGTGCAAGTTGTAGAACACTTGCCTAGTAAGTGCAAGGCCTTCAGTTCGATCCCCGTTACCCCCCGCCAAGAAAACTATAGTACCATTGTCAAATTAGGCTAGGTGGGAAATGCATGCTTTCAGTTTTGAAGTATTTGGAGTTTTTAGTTTATTTTCCAGAGTATAACAGTATATTGAATATTAGACCAGTCCCAAACATTAAAGAAAAAATGAATTATATCAGTATTTATTTTCCCAGATCTCTGACCAGAATTGCTGTAAATCAACGGATGAGGAAGGAAATACAGGAAAATCAAAAGGTTTGTTGGAATTCCTTTTTTAAAAAATTTACCACATCTTCACATTTTAGATATTTTTTAAAATGTTAATTTGTGCTTTTTAAATTATTAAAATGGTTCACATTTTTAATTTTTATATTGTGTACTCTGTATAAAATATGTATAGCATATACTGTATGATTCTAGCCAGTTTTTCCTGTCATACCTCCTACTTACTTCACCTTCTGCTTCAGAATTTCTGCCCTGTAGTATGATTTTCTTTGCAGGGTAAAGTCAGTTACAGTGTTTTTCATAACTGGTTTTGCCTAAAGGGTTATGAGGACCTAGTCAGCGCCAGGACACTGGGGCAATACCAGAATCCTGTAGCAGTTAGGTCACAGCTGATCAGTCGTTTGATAAGATCCTGCCAAATAGTCTCGAGTCACCTTTAGACCCCAAATGATCTTAATTGTGTCAGTACTTGCAAAATGCTTATACTGGCAGTAGCCTGGCTGTCATAGGACTCTTCTGACCTTAAGTAATATGCCAGACTCCCAGGTTCATAAACAGCAAGAGCTCATTTTTCTCATGTAAAAAAGTCTCAGAGTAAGTGTCTGCGGACATTCTGGTTCTCGTACTCCACAGTGTCAGGGAATTGCCCTTTCTTCTGTGGTTGCAGGATTGCAGCCACAGCACCAGCCACCTTATCTGTATTCAGAACCAAAAGAGGCAGCCTCACTAAAGCCTTCTTCGCACAGTAGTAGGCTTTGGCTTCCATCTCATGGGCCAGGGTTCTGTCACATGGTCATCCCCAGCTGCCGGAAAGGCTGGAAAAGCTGGTATTTGCTTCTCTAGCAATTGGGGTAAGCAGAAAAGTAGGCTACATTTCACGGTTGGTTAGCCAGCCAACAACACCTGTGACACTGAAACGGTAAACTATTTGTGAGCTGTTTTCTGACAGCTTCATGTTCACCAACTACAGTGAACATAAAGAAAATGATACATTGTTCATTAGAGCATAGGTGTTAGGAATAGCAGTACACTGTCTCTACCTGGAGCGTTTTGTTAATGTACTGGTGACTGAACCTAGGGTGTTTGCTAGATTTCACAGAGCTAGATTTCTGCATTCCCAGCCCTTTTTTATTTTTTATTTTGAGACATGATTTCACTAAGGTGCCCAGGCTGGGGCTTAAATTTATGATCCTCTTGCCTCAGTTTGCCAGTTTAGGGATTTTAGATGTGATCCACCTTGCCTGGCCTACCTGGGACATTCTTTGCCTCATTGGCCACTTTAAAAATTGGTGCTTATCTTTCAAAACTGAGACTCATGTTATTGTTCATTTTTTTAATTTTCCTAGTTGACCCCACCATTCTTCAAGCAGAATGGATTGTATAAGAGTTGCTTTGTTTGTTTCTATAATGCCACCTGCAATAAGAAGGAAGAGAGTGTGAAAAAGATGGGAGAGGAAGGAGTACCAGAGTATCAGTGGCTTTACATAATCAAAAATTTTTTTTCTCTAATCACTTAACAGTCCAAAGTAGATGTTCCTTGTTCTTAGAACTTTCCTCCATGTGGTATTTTGGGTCCAAAGGCTGGAGGATTTCATGAGCTTAAAGAGGAGGTTCTGTGGGAATAAAAAAGATAACTGCAAGAACTGAGGAGTCCATATCACCAAGTGGAATCATTTCGAAGATAGCATTTGAAACATGAGGCAGATAGCCTTAATGCCAAAGTAAGGAGAAAAAGTGACTGGTGACCAAAGCCCCTGAACCAGGCTAATATTTGAGAATCTAACAGACTAGCTGCATTAGATAACCCAACTTAAACTTGGATCATTGTAAGGAACCTTCAAGATGAGAAATATGGAAAGCTAATTCTGCCCTTTGTACCCCAAAACAATCTCCCCTGATAATACTTGTTTCAAGAAAGTTTAACTCATTCATGTGTGGTTAATCCTGAAGGTAAAAACCACTGTATCCATTTAACAATTCTATTGTATAAGGAAGAGAGTAGCAAAACTTAATCTGTAGATTGAAGAAACTTTTAAGCAGAGGAAACTGCCATACAAGATTCAGATATGCACTTAAAAAAAAAACTTTGAAAGTTGCTGTAGCTGAGAAGCAACACAGGCTTGGACATACAGTAACTCAGATTAACAGTGGATACCCAGTGCAGGTGACAGCCAAACAAGAGGATGTGAAAACACAACTGAAAGAAAATAGCCAAGTTATAGAGAGAATAAATTTTATTTCAGAAATAAAAAGTAAAATTACAGGCAACATGAGAGAATTGATATTATATGAAACATGGTAGAAGACATAGTGGATATAAATAAGAAATGAGGAAAATAGGAAGAAATAAGGAGGATCCAAGAGAAAATGGTAGATAAAAGGCAAGTAAAGGAAATCCAGTATACCTACAGGAGTCTCTGAAATAGAAATAAACAAATGAACAGAATAAAGGTTTAAAACTATAACTAGAGCTGGGCATGGTGGCACACACCTGTAATGCCAGCACTCAGGAGGCTGAGGCAGAAGGGTTGCTGTGAGTTCAAGGCCAGTCACTATGGGTTACATAGTGACGTCAAGACCAGCCTGCACTACAAAGCGAGACCCTCTCTCAAAAAAACAAAACAAAAAAAAAGAAAACCAGAAAAATTTTTCTGAAAAAAAGACCAAAATCCATATATGAAAAGGGTGTACTTTTAAATGGAAATATTTACCCAGAATGGTCAAAAACAAGACATAGCTACTTAATTTTATAGGGAATTGAAGGAATTATTTGAACTTTAGTGAAAATAATCATAAGGGAAGAAAATCAAACTGATATCAGACTTCTCAAAAAATAACATTCAACACAAAGGAACACAAATTCTACTTACAGGCTATTTGCGGAAAGAAAAACTATTCTTATGCCATCTTTCAGATAGATGTGTATATATAGGCTACAAAAACACTGAATACTAAGAATTTAGGGAAGAGCTGGGGAGGTAGCTCAATGGTAGAGTACTTGCCTACAATGAATGAGGCCCTTGGTTCAATCCCCAGCCCTGGGAGATGGGCAGAGAAGGCAGGTCTCAGAAGAGCACCTTCTGAGGAATTTCTTCCTACCAAGAACTAATTGAAGATACTTTAGCAAAATTCTTGGCTGTTACACATTGAATATGTTTAGACATAGATCTAAAACAAAAGTGAAGGAAATGGTGACTGGAAAGTCAAAACATCATGGACTGCGTATTGCAAAGTTACTGCATGTGAATCATGTATGTGAATGCCCTGAAGTATGTCATGTTTATATCATCTCCTCTGTACACATTAAAGAGTACATTTCCTGAAAAATACATGAAGGAATAATAGTGGTGCTTAGATATATAAAAAAGATGATGTGACTCATAAGATAAACTGAGAACCAGATTTCAAAAATTTGACAGTACATTTTGCTGGCAAGCCTTTTCACGTGTGTAAGAAAGCATGGGGAGTAAAAGTGTGTATTTATATATCAGCGTTTTATAAAGAAACATTAGATGAATGAACAAAAAACTTTGAAAAACAAAAAGTTCTAAGGGTCAGTTCTAAGGTAGGTGAAATGTAATAGGGTGGAGGTTGCTGGAATTAGCATAAGATACTTTGTGTATCGCTTTTTATATACTTTTAATTTTGAATTCAAAGACTATTCAAAAAATACTATGATTATGTTCAGAATTCTGAGTGAAGTGGAGTTTTGTTCTTTTAAGGCAACAACTGCTTTTAAGCACAGCAAATTTCACTTGGGAGTTTGTAATTATTACTTTGCTTTGCGTGGCCAGATTCTACTTTGATGATTTCAAATTCAGTGTAAATCCAGTCTGTGTCTTTTATTGTTTGCTGCAAGACTTACTAAATTATTCTTCATTACATTTTATTTGTTTGAAAAAATGGGGATATGGCCAGATACCAAGGTATTTTTCACATCAACAATGTGAAATGGATTGTTTAGTTGCCTAAATTATATAATAACCAAATGCAGATGTTTAAATACAAAAGTCAAAGGATTACACCTGACCCAAATAAAAGTTCCTGCTTCTTCTCATTACTTCTAACTAATTACTTTGTGTGAAAATTTTAGACCCCTCGAGAAATTCCCTAGAGTAAAACATCATCTCCAGAACTACCTCTGAAAATAATAATGTTCCTTTATTAAGCTTTATATTTAACTTTATTTCAATTTTAAAATCCAGAATGCATCTAGTTTCACGTAAGGGACCTCAAAATATGTTTATAAACCAATTTTCTATTATAAAATTCAAACAGTCTTCTGAGATCCATTTAATTGGAGTTTTCTTTAGCTTCAAGTGATAGCTCAGCTTCACTGATTGTTGAAATAAACTATTCTCTTTTTTTGAAAATGAGTTTATATTTTTCCATGGGAATTTGCATTTGTTTCTGCTCAAAGCCTAGGAGCACTACCAGATTCATTCCATTTTAAATTTAAGAGGTCTGAGTTTAAATTTTTTGGACCATAAACATAGTGCCGAGTCAAACCTCAAACCCATGGGAAGATAAACCAGAGGCTAAGAATTCATATGGAACACTTGCTCTTCTTCCACCAAGAACCAAGATTTGAGAAAAATAAGTTTCTATGTGTTTTCTACAGGTATTATGTTTCCTAGCTCACCTTTTCCCTGTGAATATGGCACTTCTTATGTGTGCACAAAAGTGTTTTTGATCCTACTCCCTTTTGTGGGTCCAAGGGTTTGTCTCCTGTCCCTGAGACTGGCCTTTCAGAACCCAAGCTTTAGGTCACCTAGAAAGTTGTAGATTTCCACAGGGAAGAGTCTAGTGTTCGTTTACATTTTTGGATTCATATTCCCATTGCTTCTAACTCTCACAAATTTTTTGCTTTCTTGTAAGCAATGCCATGTGTAGCAGTCATTATTAACATTTTAATCTAGGGTTTTGATGCTTTCTTTTAATAAGAGGATTTTAGGATCTTTGGTTTATCATATTACTGGAAATTGAATTTTTACCCCTTATTTGAGAAAGGCTTCCTTAAGTCTTATACTCAGGCTAGTTAGCCAGGATTTAAGGTTAGCTCACTGAGAGAAGAGAGAAGCATTTGTGAGATACATCTCTCTCTGGTGGTATTTCAGCAATCAAGTTCACTGAGTTCAATCTGTTAACTGTTCTTAGAGCGTCATCTTATTCAAGGCACTTTGTCTGGCATAAAAAGTCTTGAGAGAATTCGGTTTAGTATGGCTCCATGTGCTTTTCTACTCAAAATTGAGATACACTAAAACAGAAATGAGTGCAGTGCTAGAAAGAGCTTGTGTAGGAAGATTCAGCGCAAGTTTGGGGGGAAACAGTGGACAATAGGACTTCAGTAGGCATCTGAATTTTGAAGCTGGAATACAGAATTCTTAGAATAAGAAAGTATTTGATAGGCAAGAAGTAGCTAAGGACAAATCAGAATTTTACCTATGAACCTTCTTATGTTAAGGTATGATCTCTTGCCAGTATTCTATATGAAACAGTAGACATACATGCTGTCCTAATACCAATTTAGTTCCTCCTTTCCCTTTTCTGTATGTAGTTCACTGTCCTTTTGAGTGGTAATCAGAAAGATATACTCACCTTTATCAAACTTTCTCTGAAGTCCTTAGTTGCTTCCTTGATCTTTTGAGAGTGTTTGTACAAATCACTACTGGTCTCTTATCACATGATGTGACTGAAATGCACTGGTTTAAAATTTTTCTTTCTAAACTATTTGCCCACCCTAATAATAGTAAATAAAGTCTTTCACCTATATGTCTTTATGTGTGACTAGGCCCTCTATATTACATTTAAACTATAGATCACCTGTGAAATAGAAATATTATTCCTATTTGACAGATGAGTAAACTGAGGGTTATGAAACTGTTATGGTTTGTGTCTAGATGTCCCCCCAAAGCCTCATGTAGTAAGAGGTAGCTGGATCTAGAGTGTGTGATACTGAGATTAAGGGCATGTGATTATTAAATCCATCCACTGATTTGTTTAGCACCGCCCTAATCCTAGCAGCCTGGATAAAATATAAAGTACAGGGAAAAGCTGGTTAACCCCCTTGCTTGCATTCCTTGCTTACCTGGCTGCGTTCTGCCTGTCTGCCATGCCACCCTGCCTCGGACCCAGCTGACTGTGGACTGAAACCTCTACAGTGAGCCAAATAAACCCTTCTTCTCCTAATTTGCAGTGTCTGGTATTTTGTCTCAGCAACAAGAGAAAAGTAACTAAGACAGAAACCTAATTGAATTTGCCCAAATTGTACTTATAATAAGTAGAACAAAATTTGCACCAGGTCTGATAGTCACACCATACTCTCATTAACTCTGCTGCAGCTTTAGTGTCTAGAGTTGTTTTTAGTACATAGCAAACACTCAGAAAATGTTTTCTGAGTGAAAGACAATGAAAATTCAAATGCTACTTAACAGAAACTTACGATTTAGAGTGAGTTTCAAATATTTATCCATGTACCAAAGTTTTACTTGGATTATCCTTACTTCAAGGGACAGGAATGTGCTATATATCAAATTGTGTTTGTGAACGTTCACACAATGTATAAAATGTTGGTATGTAGTCATGGTAGTATGAGAACTTTAATATCATGTATTACAAAATCAGAATATTCTGGTATTGAGTTCTGTCTCTAACCTATCATAAGGTTCTCATCATTTAGATTGGGGTGGTGAGCACACTACTCCCTGTAAGCCAAATCTAGCCTGCCAGTTTTTAGTAAATATAAATTTTATTAAAGCTTAATTGTTGAAAGGAGGGGAGGGGAATGGGAAGAAAAGAAGCAGCAAGATATATTAGGTATGTGGGGTTGCGGATTTAGTTCAAGTGATGGAGTGGTTGCCTAGGAGGCACAAGGCCCTCAGTTCGATCTCCAACACCAAAATTAAAAAAAAGTAAAAAATAAAAAGATGTATCATGTGCAAGTGCACATTCCCTATGATGAATGTTATCATTATGTATATCTAAAATGTACCAGTAAAATTAAAATTTTTTTAAAAAGCTTAATCATGCTTGTTTGTTTACATGTCGAAGGCTACAAAGGCAGAGTTGCATAGTTGCAAAAGAAATTGGATAGCCTAAAATTTTTACTATCTGTCCCTTTTTTGAAATAGTTTGGTGGCCCGTAATTACTATTTTAAGTCACTTGGCTAACCTTTATTTTTGCTCTATTTCAAGGATCTCAAAGATAGATTTAAAATTCAGCCAGGAGATGCTCATCTACTTATAAATGGCCTTCAGATTGATATGGACATTTATGATCCTTTTAGGTAAGTATTAAATTATGGGTATGACAATGGAGTACTACTCTGCCATAAAGAATGATAAGCTTGAGATATTTCTAGATAAATGGATGCATTTTGAGACCATACTCTTGAGTGAAATAAATCAGACACACATGATTAAATACCACATTGTTTCTCTGGTGTGAGAAACTAAAAGTGTAAATAAAGATAAACTATAATATATTGGGAAAGGGAAGAAAGTATTCAAATGGGAAAAGGAATGAGGGAAGGGGAGTGGGAAAGGAACAGAGGAACAAGAGAAGTAAGAAAAGGAAAAATGGAAACAAAGCTTTTGTAAATAAGTAGGGAAGAGGGGGTGAAGAGAGGGAAGGGGAATGGGGAAAAAAGCAAAAAGATTTATCGTGTACATGTACAAATCCCCTATGATGAATGCTATCACTATATACATCTAAATTGTACCGTTGAAATAAAATTTTTTTAAAAATGAAAAAAAAAATTATGAGAGAGGAGGGTAAGATGGCAGAATAGAGATATCCAGCACTCACCTGCTCCTCCATGGAGTAAAACCAAAGTGATAGATATATACCTGCATCTTGAAGTGAGTGACCATGGGAAAATACTGGAATTCAGAAGCAGGAAGGTAGAAATCTAGTGAATGAAATCCAGAGACCTGGGACAACAGCATAGAACAAAAACAAAACACCCTACCACCTACCATTCAGTTCCATGGTCAGGGAAGGGGAAGTCTTCCCTTTGCAGGAATAAAGGTCAAAGAGAGAGATTTTTAGCAAAAGGATGGATGGCACATAAACAAGCCCCTTGTAGACAAACAGCCTAAATAGGTCAGGAGTCTGGCTTTTGAGAAAGAGTTCACTGCACCTACCAGTGAATTCCCAAGTATGATAGCCAGGAGCCATCCTGAGAAAGGATCTATTGTCAGAGTTTGAACTGCTTCAGGGGTCAGAAACCCTTGGACATTCCCAACGCTGGAACCCTGCAATCATTGCACTGCACTGTCTCATCTCAGCAAGTAGCAGCCTCACAAGAGGAGCACAAGCCTGCTGAGAATGCTGTACTGGAGAGTGGGATGGGACATGAGCTGTAACTCACAGGAAAACAAAGGACATGAGCTGTAACTCACAGGAAAACAAAGGGTGCTGTGCTCCAGAAATAGATCAAGGAGCCTGACCTCTGAGACAGGAGGTATGGTCAGTCATGCATGATTTCACATGGACGCCAGGATTGGGCACTGGGATCAAAGTAGCAGACCATGTTGTCCCTACCACCCTTGTCCCTACACAGAATTTTTTGGCTTAGCTACTCCCCATATTCACAGAAGAATCTTGGGAGTGTCTCAAGCAAGCCGTTACAGTTCCAACTTTTGCCCACCCTCAAAGTGCATAGTCTAAGAAGTTTCAGAGACAAACAACTTGGTGCTTTCTATATTCCATTCTAGCTCATTCTGTTGTGGATGTCAGCTGAGAAAAATTTTAGCCAGCTTCAACTGCAGTTCACTCCCACTCTGTACCTGGTGGGTACTACTACTGAAAGAATTGGAGGGAGAAAAACTAGCCAGTGCCCTTGACAGGCAACACACAGCCTAAGAAGATCCAGAGAGAAACTTTCTTAGCATAGTCGACAATCTGCCCTGCTCACTTCTCTGAGCATCTCAGCTAAGAGAAATATTTTTTCTTTCTTTTTCTTTTTCCTTTTTTTCTTTCTTTCCTTTTTTTTTTTGTTTTTTTTTTGGGGGGGGGGTGTTTTTGATGCTGAGGATTGAGCTCAGAACCTCATGTATGTTGAGTGGGTACTAGGCCTGTGAGCTGCACCCCCAGCACAGCTGAGAGAAAGTTTGCCCAGGTCCAACCCCGGCTCACTCACATTTGAAACCTGGTGGATACTACAAATTAAAAATTGGGAAGGAAAGCCTCCAGCCATTAAACCATCCCAGATGGTCAGAGCTGGAAGAGGAAGGAGTCTGAGGTTCAGGTCCTGGGCAGACATCATCATAGTAGCAACACAGATGAATAGCACACCTGTGTGAGTCCTCCATATTGGTCATACCACATCTTGTCATATCACATATATTGCTGACAAGACTGAATGTGAGTGCCACAAAAGGGAGGTATGATTCTACACTCCCACCCCTGCCCAAGTGAAGCACCTGGATCTGTACCAATGTCTAGAAAGAAGAGTACTTGCGGCCCTTCACCATACTAGAGCACCTCATATCAGAAACTCTTGCAAGTAACAGAGCTAATTTCAATAACCGGAAACCTCCATCACCTAATCAGGACCACCACTTCCATTCTCAAGTAACTATAGAGGATGCTTACTGCATACTCTGCTGTCTTAATACTGCAAGTGCTTCAATTAGTAGAATGTCCCCACTCTTGCATGACCTACAGAGATTGTGCATCTCTCCAATTTGGATGTGGTATACATCGTGCCCATACTCACTAATCATAGCTAAAGAATCTACAGAGAGATTACACTACAGTGCCCAACTAAAATAAGCACAACTTTGCATAACAAAGTGATAACCCAAGATGATGGAAAAAGAAATTCACTTACTAGAAAGTCCATCCATAAAAGCAGTAAAAGACATCCATCACAACAGCTGTACAAATATCAATCTAGAAACACAGGAAATAAAAAGTGCAATATGATACCTCCTTAAAGTTCATAATTTTCTAGTAACTGATTCCAAATATAAAGTAGATGAAATGCTGGACAAAGAATTCAAAAGAATGACTTTTCTTAAAAGTCACTGGATTCCAAGAAAATGCAAATCATTAGCTGAATGAATTAAGAACAATAATGCAGTATATGAATAAACAGTTTAATAGAGGTTTTGAAAAGTAATCATGGAGATAAAAAGCTTAATAACCCTGATAAAGATTTCATTTGAAGGCTTCCACAACAGGCAAGATCAAGTGGAAAACTGAATACCTAAGGTTGAAGAATAGGTCTATTGAAATATTATATTCACACAGACAAATATTAAGGGGAAAAAATGTTGAAGATCTTTGGGACACCATTAAAACATCAAACATCTGCTTTGTCAGTGTATCCAAAGGAGAAGGAATAAAGGTTAAGAATAAAGGAGAAACCTAGCCAATGAAATAACAGCAAAAAAAAATTTTACAAATCTTCAGGAAGGTGTGAACATCTGGGTATAGGAGGAGCTTATAACCCTAAATAGACATGACTAGGAAAGAACCCTACCACAATATACTTGAACTTTCAAAAGTACAGGATAAAGAATTTTTAAATGTTCAAGAGAAAAGTACCAAGTCACATTTAAAGGCAGACAGACCAACATCAGATTTCTCAGCAAAAATACTAAAGCCAGTTTATGGAATGTTTTTGAATTCCTGAAAGAAAATACAGTAACGTTCATAAGTCAGATTCATTTGTGAGTCCAGCAGAGTGAGCCTTATATGCCTTTGACACAAATATACATACAATGGAAAGCATAAAAAAAAACACAAAAATACTGTAAAAAGATGATTTTTACCTTAAAATGGTGGTACAGTATAGTACAACTGTAAATAAACTGTTTTTACTTTTACCGTTACCTTTAAATGATGGTACAGTACAACTGTAAATAAACTTATTTTTACATTCACAGTTACATTACCATGCAGTAATGCACTATAAAGTAAGCACACAGCAGCACAACTGTGACAGTCTCCAGCAGACACCTGAGCTACTTCCACAATTTGTTCACATCTATGAATGTTTGCAATGTGAAGTTTGTTCATATCTGTGAAAGTTCACAACTAGAATGTTCCTAAGTCAGGGATTTACTGTACCACCAAGCAAAGTTGTTCTACCCAGCAAGGCTATTCTTCCAAGTAGGAGAAATAAACATCTTCCAAGATAAGCATAAACTAAGAAAATTTATCACCATTAGTCCAGCCCTACAAAAGATACTTAAGGGAATCCTACCTCTAGAAGTAAAAGAAAGATCATTAACATGATGAGAGCATGTAAAAGAATAAATCCCATTGGGAGAGTAGATATGCAAACGAGAAATGGGAAAGAAAGAATGTCAATACAGTAAACCATAAAACCACAAAGATTGAATAAGAAAGGAATAGATGAGCAGAGAATATTTAAAATCAGAAGAAAATCAACAAAATGACAGGAATAAGTCTATACTTTTAATAACTCTGAATATGAATGATCTTAATTCTCCAACTAAAAGACATGGACTGGCTGAATGTATTAAAAAAAAAAGAGAGCCAACAATATTCTGCCTGCAAGAAACTCATCACATCTGTAGCTATACGTAGAAAATGGTATCTCAAGCACATGAAATCCAAAAGCAAGCAGGAGTAGCTATATTTATATCTGACAAAATAAAGACAAAAGAGTAACAAGATGCTTGTGTAGCAAGTGCAAGGCCCTGAGTTCAATCCCCAGCACGCCCCCAAAAAAGTAACAAGTTAAAGCCACCATATAATGTTCAAGAGATCAATTCATCAAGAAAATATAATTAGTATAAAGTAATATGCACTGACTGTTGGAGCATCTAGTTTTATAAAACACTTCTAGACCTAAAGGAAAAGATAGGCTCTGATACAAACTCTCTTCTCACCAATAGATCATCCAGACAAAAAAATCAAGTAAACATCAGTGTTCAGTTATATACAGATCAAATGGAGTTAATGGACATTTACAAAGTATTTCATTCAACAGCTGCAAAATACAGCAAAAGCAATACTGAGCGAATTTTGTAGCAGTGAGTTCCTATATAAAAAAAATAGATCTCAGATGATCTAATGATGCATTAGATCATTAGAAAAACAAGAACAGACTAAACTAAACCCCAAATCAGTAGAAGGTAAGAATAAATATCAGAGTAGAAATTAATGAAATAGAGACAAAAAGAACAATACAGAAGATCAATGAAACAGAGTTGGTGCTTTGAAAAGATAAAATTGACAAACCATTATACTCACCAAGGAGAGGGAGAGGGGAAAAGAGAGGGAGAAGGAGAACAGAACAGATACTACCCAGACTTTTGTCAGTTAGATTATTTCTGTTGATGTTATATTTGAATAGTAATACTCACATTTAAAAGTATTGTTGGGCTGTGCTAGGCTACATAGTGAGTTTTAGGCCTGCCTGGAATACTTAGTAAGACCATGTCTCAATTAGAAAAAATTCAAAAACAGAATAAAAGTATTGTTGGATTATTGTGCAAGTTGAGAATCTCTTATCAAAAATGCTTGGATCCATAAGTGTTTCAGGTTTCTGATTTTTTTTGGAATATTTGTATATACAGACTGAGATATTTTAGGGATAAGACCCAAGTCCAAACATGAAATTCATTTTATGTTTCGTGTGCACCTTATGCACATAGCCTGAAAGTAATTTTTAAATGTTTTTTTAGCATGCCTGAGTTTTGACTGCAACCCATCACATAAGGTCAGGTGTGGAATTTTCCATTTGTGACGTCATGTTAGCACTCAGAAAGTTTTAGATTTTGGAGCATTTCAGATTTTGGACTTTGAAATTAGGAATGCTCAGCTCGTATGTATAATAAGAAATTTTAATTTATATTAAACAGATAATGACCTTTCATGCTTTATGGGGCTTCCTGTGTGCCCAAATTTTATGTCTTATATCTGTTTAATCTTATTTTTGTAGATTTTTTTTTCAAGAGAGTGACTTAAAATGTTTTCTTCCTCTTATTTTTGTCTTGCTTAGGACTGATCGTATCATCACTGCTTTTTTAAAGACTATGTTATTCATTGTCTTTAAAATAATAGAGTTGGGGTTGTGGATTTAGCTCAAGTAGTAGAGTGCTTGCCTAGCAAGCACAAGGCCCTGAATTCGATCCCCAGCGCCACAAAATCAATCAATCAATAAATAAATAAATAAAGTAATAGAGTTTATTATGCTGAAAACAAGCATGCAATTTTATAACAGATAACTAATTAGAACTATTTGTCTTATGATTCAGTTAGTTTAATAATGTTTTCCTGCTATTAATAAAAATATCAGTGGAACTTGCTGCTAATACTTTGAGAAATCTACTAAACATTAGAAGATTTTTTTAATTTGCCAAATCAAAATGAATTTCATTTCTTTTGGAACATAAAGTATTTTGGATATACTAAAATTAGAAGGAAGAATGATGAATGGCCTTCACAATCTTGGGATCAACCGGGAAGATATGAGCAAATTTTTAAAATTAAAACCACATGATGAGAAATATATATTAGATATTCGACATTCTTCTATAGTGGTAAGTTCTCATGTTACTCCTTGTTCTTAAACCTTTAGCATATGTAAGACTTGGCATAAAACCAAATATTGGCAGGCTTCAGAACAAATTTAAACATTTTCAAAAAGTACTCAGTGGAAAAAAAATATAGGTTCATCTCTTGTTACAGCTTCTTGGAATAATATCAACTGATTCTCACTCAGTAACATTTCTAGCTTCAAAGTTAAAAACTAAACTACAACAATGACAGAACAATCACTTGAAGAACAACAACAGTAAGACACTACTGAGCTCTAAGTAAGAATACCACCTTCATGTGAAAAAGATCTTGCCTAAATAACTTACATCAGCCTCTTAACACTCTGTTCTGTGTTACAGCCTGAGTGAATTATTTTGAAATCTGATGACATCTCCCTCCCTTACTTAAGCACTAAAGTTGTCTTTAGTATGATCTGTGGGTTGTCTTTAGTATGATCTGTGAGCTGTAAACTGCCTATTCCTACTTTTTAGTTCTTAAGGCTGTGAGACACACTTCCCTGACCTCCCTTTCTCATCTTGGAAAGCACTTTTTCCTTTCTCTTTCCTGTTACTTCCTGCTCCTTTTTCAGAGTCCTTCGTGAGCAAGGTCTTCCTTAACATGATTTCTTACGTGATTTTTTTTGTAAACCACCCTCATGTTCACCATGAACCATGAAGGACTCACCATGCCCAGAAGTTTTTACATGCATGGGTATGGTTTACTAGAGCAAAAGGAGTATACAAAACAAAATCAGCAAGACTTAAAGTCTAGAGAAAACCAGAGAAAGCTTCCAAGAGTTTTCTCCTAGTAGAATTCTATACAACATGCTTAATTCAATATATAGGAATACATGCAAAGTGCTTCTTACCTGGGATGCTCTATCATGTAAGCATTCCTGTTCTGCACCTTTCCTAAGCCACTGCACTTTAGACTCTCAGAAAAAGCAGGTGCTCATTATAAATCCTACTGTATAACCTCTAGACAGCCTGCTGAAACTTCTGCAGCATGGCTCAAGGCCCTAAACATACAAAGCACTGTTACATTCAGAATGTTCTAAGAGCTCAATTCCCAGGAGCTGAATTTCCAGCCAAGAGATAGGAAAACAGGCCCATCTTGTGAATGTGCAAAGTGTAAGTACCCCAGGCCTGCTGAGTTTACCTTTTCATACACATGTACACATTTGTGCATGTGTTATGTTGTTATTCTTACACATACCAATATGTACATATACAAATGTATCACATGACAGAACTAGCAATCCCTTTGTATACTTATCACAGTTACAATTTTAGATTTACTATGATTTTTAATTTAGTTTTAATTGATATATAATTATACATATTTATGGGATAGTGTATTAATTGGATACATATACACAATGTATAATGATCAAATCAAAATAATTAATACTTCATTCTCCTTAAATAACTTCTTCACATTGAGAGAGTTTGAATGCCTCTCTTCTAGCTCTCTGTGTAGTAAATTATTGTCAATACCCTAATATGCTGTAGAACACTTAAATTTATTTCTCCTAATTGTATTTTGGTGCCTGTTATTTAGTCTTTATCTTCCCTTCATCCCACCCTTTCTAGTTTCTGGTGTCCACTACTCTACTCTGAAATTTTACAGCATTAACTTTTTTAGCTTCCACATGTGAGTGATAACATACAATATTTGTCTTTCTGTGCCTGACATTTCATTTAATATAATGTCCTCCAATTCCGTCCATGACGGTGTAGCTCAAGGGATATGTCCCTTGAGCTACAGGGTAGCTGCTGGGTTATGACCCATGGAACTAATGGAATCAATTCCAGTTTTTCATGCGATTTTGTGAGGCCACTCTTCCGGTTATTGTCATTGCTTGTGTATATTTTAAGATCAAAGAAATGGGCAATTCTGTCTCTCTGGGCCTAGTCAGTGATTGTCTTGCAGTATTGTCTGACTAATTCTACAAAGTAGTTAGAGATATCACTCTTTTCACTCACACGTCGTTGATTTGTCAATTATTTCTTTTTCTCTTTCTTCTTAGTGTAGGTGCCATTGATTTGTCATCCAGTTTGTTAATTTTTTTTTCTGTGTTCAGTCTGAAGTTAAAATTACCCAGTTAAAAAAAAAATTACCCAATAAAGTCTTAAAGATCTTAATTACAAATGTTTTTTGCTTTTTATTTTTTGTTTTGGGGGGAGGGTGCTAGGTATTGAGCTCAGGGCTTTTTCATTCATTCTTTTCATATACTATACACACACTTTACCAACTTGAGCTATACCCTCAGCCCTACCAATATTAATTTTTTAATTCTAAACTATGTGTTTGATTCTTCTTTCAATAGATTTTAGGTCTGTTAAAAGTTTCCATCTTTTCCATCTATTTGTGTTCTTTTAAAAAAATTAAAAACTTAAAGGTCAAGCCAGACATGGTGATGCATATCTGTAGTCCCAGCTACTTGGGAGGCAGAAGCAGAAAAGCTTCTGAGCCAAAGAGTTTGAGACAAGCCTGGGCAACACAGGGAGACCTTACTTCAAAAACACTGAACACCATACAGATAGACAGATATGTATCAGGCGTGTACACGATATAATAATATATGTATTACTAGTAGTTATTCTTATGTCCATGCCTAAGTCATTTTTGAGATAAGATGTCTCTCTTCTTTGAGTCTCTCTCTCTCTTTCTCTCTCCTGTCTCTCTCCTTTTCTCTCCTCCTCTCTCCCTGTCTCCCTCTCTTCTCTCTTCCCTTTCCCTCTCTGTCTCCCTCTCCATCCCCACCACCACCCCTCCACCTCTCTCCATTTTTTTTCTCTCCTGGATTTCAGTGCTAATCCTTTTCTTTCTCTTCTTTTGCATGCCAACTTTTTGTAACTCAAAAATTGACAAAAAGCTGTAGAAGCAAAGAGTGCTAAGAGTTGTTCTAGTGGCCTGAGTACCAGGTCCTCTCTTGTTTCTGTTGAAGCTTGTTATTATGCTTTGGGAATGGACTTATATTTTGTACCGTACTCCTAGGATCTTGCCCCAACTGAGTCTCAAATGAAAATCTATGCCGTTTAGCACCTGAACTCCATTTTGAACTCTGGCCTCTTCCTTCTCAGTACCATGTTACGGCTGCTGCTTCAACATCTCATCTTCTCTTTTCTCCTGGCTTTTTTGAGGCTATTTATTATGAACCTAAGGTCCATAAATGACCTTAGAGGAATTTGTATGGCGAGGTTTTTGGTATCTGTGCTAGTTTCCTCTTTTTCCGGATCCTCCCTCCCCAAATTCAAGCATTTTGAAAGCCTTAACCTTTACTTCTGTCCTCCAGCCCAATATGACTATCATTTTCTGTTTGAATTCCATTTCTTCAGGCTGAATCTTTGAAAGTACCCCAGAACAAAACTGAGATGACAGTGGAACTTGCCTCTCAGTGCTTCCCACTTTCAAGGATTACAGCTCCTCAATTCTGTCTTGTTGGTTGTTGCCCCCACTTCATACCCCTAACCAATGGTTGATATATTTTCTTCAGCCTTTATAGTTTCAGGCAGGAAGGTTAGTCTAATATAAGCTACTTTGTCTTGATTAAGATGTTTACAGTTACAGTGGATTTTATAATTTAACTTTTATAAACCACTTACTGTCTTTATGTCCAAGCCTTTAAGAAGGGACGTAGAGGCACTTGTTTACTGCTGAAATTAAGAAATATTCCAGCTACCTGGGAGGCTAAGACAGGATAATTACAAGTTCAAGGTCAGCTTGGGCAACTTAGCAAGATTCTATATCATAATAGAAAAAAAATTTATTTGAAGGGCTAGGGTAAAATACTTGCCTACCACACATGAGGCCCTACCTTCAATTCTCAGTAGTGGAAAAGAAAAAAGAGATTAAAAATGTCTTTGCTTGAGTAATTTATGGAGAGTAACTTGTATAATTTTATTTTGTGAGGTAAAAAATAATAATAATAACAAGTGAAAAGAATTAGTTGTTTTCATTCTTTCTTGGAGATGGGGTCTGGCTATGCAGTTCCAGGTGGACTTGAACTCACTGTGTAGCCCAGGTTGCCCTCAAACCTGCAGTGATCCTCCTGTGTCAGCCTCCCAAGTGCTGGAATTAGAGGTGTGTGCCACCACACCCAGCAGGAACTAGCTGTTTTCAAGGAATGGTTTAATGTAAAAGGCTTTGAAATTACGACATTTACATAGTGTGTTCCTTAGAGAATATTTAACAGTCTTTATGTTTAATCAGAAATAGAGAAAAATCTTTGTGTGTTTTTACTTATTATTTGATATAGTGAAAATCTGGCTTTGAAAATTACTGATCATTTTAATATAGCTTTCACAGATTTCTGGATTCTTTTCTAGTGGATTAATGACCTAGAAAAGGACCATTTGTATGCCACATGGCCTTCAAGTTGCCAGGAGCTTCTGAAGCCAGTATTCCCTGGAACTGTATCTGTGATAAAACGTAATTTTCATAATTTGGTGAGTATTGAGTATTATTCATTTTTATAAAGAAAATATTATTTTTGCATTACCCTTGTTCTGGCAAGTAGGCATGTAAGTTGTATAGAAATATTTGTTTGCTGCAACACTCTTGAGGTAGCATGGCTGAATGGGTATCAGACACTAATAACGTGGCCATGCATGGTGACTCACATCTGTCATCTTAGCATTTGCAGGCTGAAGCAGGAAGATCATGAGTTTGAGGCTATCCTGGGAGACCCTATCTGGAAAAAAATGTATGTGCGTGTGTGTGTGTGTGTGTGTGTGTGTGTGTGTGTGTGTGACTATTATAAGTCTGCTGACCATTATTCAGCTCTCATGTAATTTTATAATATCCCTATTGTTATATTTTTCTCAAAAGAAGATATGATAGAATTTTTGCTTTATATTATAAAGAACTAATGATTAAATTTTAGTTTATTTCAGGGAAAAATACATAAATACCACTTTTTCATCTAAGTGTACATGTTTATTACTGCAATATTAAATATTCAGACCAACTTAACTTGGAACTTTGAAATATAGAGAAAATACCTAAGGTTTTATTTTTTGTTTTTTATAATGGGAGTAAATATTTTACTACCTCTAAAAATCTGGAGCAAACAGTTATATTAAGACTATAGTTTTGATCAAATTTAATTTTAAGGCCTTAGTCCTGTCTTATACAGTTTTGATTTCTACCTTTTCAGTTGTCAATCATGGTCCAGAAATGTTAAATGGAAAAATTCCAGAAATTAAAAATATAATTTCTAATTAAAATTTTTTCATAGAAAAGCCAGTGACATTTGGAATATGTTTTTTAGTTTTATCCTGTGCTTCCTAAAAGATGAGTAATTTTATATTAAATTTTATGTGTAGCTATATTTGAATGTGCAGCTTTTAGAAATACTTCATGAATTGTGACATTCTTATATATTCCTCAAAATTCTTTAGAATTCCTAGAAATTTCTTTAAAAATTATACCTTCAACTTCATACTTTAAAGAAAGTAAACTAAATTTACATTTCATGAAAATTCTAACTTCAAAATAGTGATTAGGTAATTTATTTCTTCTAGGTTCTGTTTATTGATCCTGCTCAAGAATATACCTCGGGTTTTATAAAACTTGCTGAAGCTTTCTATTTTTATAAGTTTCCTCTCAGGTAATTGCAAGTTTGTGTTATTAAACTATCAACCGAAGGGAATCCAGTGATGTTTGTGTTGTGTTAATAGAGTTTTCATGTGGAATTCAAAGAAACAGTTCACTCTGCCTGACAAAACATAGCTTGTGTTGTGAAGTGTAATGCACCTTGTGATAGGCTGTGTTAATCAAAGCTTCCTGACAATCTTGTATCCCTTGTTGCTTCCTGAGAAAATAATCTGATCACTCCAGAAACTCGTAGAGGGGCTCATTTCTGGGTGATTACACTAAGAGGATACTTACCCCACTTTTCCAGAAAAACATGGTCATTTGATAATGTCACCACCTGAGAGTCATTTAACATTTTTCAGTAATCTGGTACCTATGAGAATTTTGATAAACAGGCATTACAGATTTCTCAATAATTTTCCCTCTTACCTTATCTACTAACACATTCCTTGTAGTCTAATATTGTGGTTCAGGAGGTAGTTGTGACATTGTTATTCATCTTCTTTTCCCAGAATTGGCTTTGTGTTCATTCTTAATGCAGATGATGTAGTTGATGGAAGAAATGATGCTGGAGTTGCTCTTTGGAGAGCTTTCAACTATATTTCACAAGAACATAGTGTATCCAAAGCTTTTATTTCCATTGTACATGTAAGTTTATGCACTAGGTAAAATGTGTTATTGTCTTGAATTACTAATTTGTTATAATGTTTCAAATTTGTGAAAACTATCATGGGAATTAATACTAATGATGAATTTGATTCCTGCAACTCCCTACAGAAGTATGTAATATTGTCCCAACTTTATGAATTAAGTAACTGAGCCTCTGTGAAAGTAGATCAATTTATTAATTTTACTCAGCCTTTCAAGGAATTTAAATTGTATATTTATGTTTAAAGAAAAACGTAATAGAAAATTACTATTTCAGGAAAAATTCTTGAACTTCGTCCTGAATAAGATCATTAATAAAAAGATGTTGCAAATATGAATATTCAGCCAGGTAAGGTGGTGCACGTTTCTAACCCCAGCACTCAGGTGGCTAAGGAGGAGGATCTCAGTGACCATCCTGGGCTACATAGTGAGTTCAAGGCCAGCCTGAATTACATAGCAAGACCCTGTCTGAAAAAAACAAAAAGAAAAAGGTGAATATTCTGGATAACAAAGTATATACATACCTTCTTGAGATTTTCAAAGGAGATCTCTTAATAAAAGCAAATTACGTGAAAGAGAGAAGATTGGTAGAGTCTGGCAGATTGTATAAGAGAATCCAGAAATTGCTAAGAACCTGGTTAAACAATATAAGCAGTATACAGTATAAGCATATAGTGTATGTATTCCTGATGTAGGAAGATTATTTCATAATAAAGGTTTCAAAACTCTCGTGGTTCATTATGGAAAAGTAAATGTTAGTATATCATTATTATGAAAAATCAAGTTATACAGTTAAGGTTTAAAAATAACTTCTATTAATTTTGTATTCATGGGCCTTTACTTTGTCAACCAGTGTTACAACAAGAAATGACCCTTCAGAAAGAGAAATTTCTAAAACTGTTAATTTTTTATCCTGCTTCTATAGCTCCCAAGAAAGTCACTGAATACCTCATTAATTTGCTGTTGTAGAAATAGAAACTCTCTACAATTCAGGTTTTTGGGGGACAGTTTACTGTGTAAAATGGTGCCCGTACTATATGTTTCTGCATTATAGCTGGACTTACTGGTTTTACTGACTTACTAATATAAGACTTTATAAAGGACTTAGTTGACTTACATCTTTTATCAAATCTGACTATTTTATCATAAAATAATCCTTACGGTATTTAAAACAAACCTGCAGACTTCAAGGAATTAATCTTACTTCCCTTAAGTTACCTTAATTACCAATATTGAATCACTATCCCCTAAGCATTTTGTATCAGATAGGAATTTGCATATGATGGCAGATGGGGGCCCCAAAACTGAAGAATATAGGAGTGCCGTTGCAGTAAGTGGGAATGGACTTTCAACAACTGGCAACTGGATGACTGGCCACCCCAATGCAGATATGACCTGACAACTTAAATGAAAAGTATCATTTCTGATAACTTAAAAACTTTTAGAATTTCTTGGATGAGTCTTAAAAAACCCTAAGTCCGAAGTGAAAGATTGGCAAATTCAGCTATGCTACAAATGAAAACCAGTGTTCATAAAAGATGTCATGAAGAAGTTGGGGAAGATAAGTTCCAGGCAAAAGCAGTATTTTCATTGTATATAATCAATTATAAATTTATATTTCATGAAATCATATAGATTTCCTTGAATCAAAATGAAAAATGTAAACACCCAAGGGATGGAATGCACAAAAGATTTTTTAAAATAGAAGAGGATATATTAATGGCAAATAAAAATTTATTGAAATTAGTGGTAGTATTTATTGTAATTAATGTTAAATAAGCAAGATAATCTTCTTAGAAATTAGAAGAATGGAATTAAAGACTACTACCATGAGATTATTTTACACTCTAGTAGTAATTAAGAAAGTTGATAATATCATGCGTTAATGAAAACATAGAGTGATATGCCTTCACACTGTTACCCTGACTACAGCAATATAAATTAGCACAAGCACATTGAGAAACATATCCAATTTTGATGTTATATTTGTATATTCTCATGTGCATACACCAACACACCCTAAGAGAACTTCTTGTACAGTTGTTCCTTAGGAGAATGTTCTTAGTAGAATCATTCTAGAACAAACTGTAAATGATCCAAATATGTATCCATAGCAAAAAAAAAAAAAGGGAAAGAGAGAGGGGGAATAAAAAGTTTGGTATATTCACATAGTGGAGTACAATATGCAAGCAAGGATATATTGGAAACATTATAACAAGGTCATAGAACACTTAACACTTTGCCACTCACTTTTAAAGTGCAAAGGCAAACAAAACTAGCACAATATGTGAGAATAAATTCATATAAAACTCCAGAGCTTGAAAGGTAATGGTAAACTCATTCAAGAAAATGGTTGCTTAGGAGGCACAAGGAAATGGAATTGGGAGAAAAGTTGTACTTAGCATTGGTGATATTCCATTTCTTATGTTAAATTATTTTTGTGTAAAAATTATTCATTTTTACATATATCCCCTTTTCTTACCAAGTTATATATGGATTTATTAAATGCATTAAAAAAACTGAATTATTATGTTTGAGAACCTTATGCAAGGCATTCTGGCTACATCATTTTATAGGAGCATCTATTATTTTAAAGCAACTAATTAATAATGAGTAAAAATTACTAATCTCAATTTTCATACATGATTTTTGCTTTATTTCAAATCTCACTTTTATTCTCTGTATTTTACAGAAAGCTGAACTTTTCATTTTTTTAAGTTGTTAAGGTATGTTCTGCTTATATGTAGTAGAAAATTTGCCCCTAAATTCAGACACTCAAAAAACTAACCCCAGGGCTGGGGATTTAGCTTAGTGGTTAGAGTGCTTGCCTTGCAAGCACAAGGCCCTGAGTTCGATCCCCAGCACAAAAAACAACAAAACCTAACCCCATCAATGTAATTACAGACCTGTGCTGACCTGTGCCTCTCAAAATAATAGATTACAAAGTTTACAGTGATAAAGGGAATGCAAGTGACATTAATTCCCTCTTATGAGGAATATAATATGACTGTCTTATCAGCTGTAATATGGAGATTGTCTCTGGCAATAATGCTGTAAAAAGACTAAAATTAATGATGTATCAAAATGCAGTGTTGTATTATTTATATTTACTTTTCTTTCCTGCTTGTAAGTTTCTTTCTCGAGAATACCTTGACACTAGTTTAGTGCTCATATTCAGTTCTCAGCTTAATCATCATACTCAAATTTGCCTTATCCCCAGAGTAAAGCATGCTCTTTATTCATGTCTAAAACAGTGCCTGAGTCATAGTAGAGGATCTCTAACCACTTTATTAAAAGGAGAAATTAAAAAAAAATAGCATACATTCTCCAAGTGTGTTTTGAACATTTGAGATTGGAGGAAGATTATAGGTACAGAGAAAATCTAGTCAATGTACTTGTTGACGAGCAATCAGAAATGAAAATGAAGCATTCTGAAGTAAGTCATTTAAAAATAACTCACATGGGGGGGAAGAAAGGAAAAGAAAAAGAGGAAAAAAATGGAAAAACATAAATAAAGCTATTGTAAATAAGAAAGGGAAGGGGATTAGAAGGGAAGGGTGGAGAAGGGGGAAAAAACCAAGATATATCATGTACAGATACAAATGAACTATGATGAACGTGATCATTATGTATATCTACAATGTACCAATACATATTCTTGGTAAATTTAAAAAAAAACTCACACATAGCTTTTCAACCACTTACCCATCCAGTTATTTAAATACAGAATGACCAAAAA
Source organism: Hystrix cristata (assembly GCA_004026905.1). NCBI lineage: Eukaryota > Metazoa > Chordata > Mammalia > Rodentia > Hystricidae > Hystrix > Hystrix cristata. The sequence goes on from PVJO010001330.1 coordinate 166,993, forward strand.
TTGCATTTTTGTCATTACTTTTTATAAGATAACAGGAAATATGAAAACAATATTATCAAATTTATTCAATAATTTTTCTGTGTATGGTGTATCTTAAAACATTCAGTACGCAATGCATTGTTATAATCTGGACAGCAGTATCTAGTCTTCCTAATTCTTTTTGCATGATTGTCTTCCTTTGAACAACATACTCTGCACTGTTATGCCAGCCTTTCCTTTTTCTCTATGGCTGGTATAATTTCAATAAGCTGTCTACCCACTAAACATAAAAGATATCGATGATGGACATGCTGATTGGCATTTCGCTATCCTGTATTTTTCAATTATTTGGTCTGTTAGACCTAATCTAAATTGTAAATGACTTTTTGAACACCCTCATTTTGAGTTCCATATTGTTTGGTCCAGAAGGTGCATAAATATTTTGTAATGATATTTTTCCTCGCTTTTTGATTATAGTATGGCCTGTTGAAGATGCTAGTCAACACTGCCCGTAGAATTATTATGATCGTTGACCACTGTTGGAATTTTCTTAGTTTCATTTCTTCTCTCAAGTTCTATCATTATGAGTAGTTGACAATAAGGAGACATCTTTTTTGTCATTCCATTTTATAACACAGACTTTTCCCTTCTAATATGCTGATACTTCTCCCTTTTTCAGTTTTTTCTTTGGCAGATCTTTTGGCACTTCCTTCCTATTCCATCTCAATGTCCCGAACATGTCTGTTTTGTTTTATAAAAGAGTATCACTGAGTTTGGGGAGAAGTATAAATGTTTTATCTAACGTACTTACGAAAAGAGTTTTTATAGATGGTAACACAAAATTATAGGTTATTTTTCACAAATAAACCTAAATTAGTAAAAGAAAATAACCAGAATTTATGATTAGATTTCACTAGAAACAAACATCAAAGGTGAATGCAATGTTCTAAATAAAAAAGCATGAAAAAAGTAGACAATATGAAACGAATAAACAGGCTTACAAGTGTATCTCATGCAAACAAGAACAAATGGTTGAAATGACCCGAGAGTCAGAATAGTACATAAATGGAAGTGCTGCCTTAGTGACACTCAGGGTAAACTGCTAAGTGGTTAAAGAAAGTTAAGCATTTGTTTATTTTTGCAATGTCTAGTTTGATCAAAATGAGTATAACAAATTTGTTATATTTTGAAGGCTTTAGAGTACAGTACTTATAAAATATTCAAAGATGATATTAGAGTAAAATTATTTATTGTATGTACAGTGTATATATTTAGTATGCTTAGACATTACAAACCATAAGATACATTCTTTATTTTACAAATCTCTATTAAGAGAAAGAACACTAATTGCTATAAAAAGAAAAATTGTATTATCTTTGTTTCTACAGATGTACCAAAAAGTGAAGGATCAAAATATACTCACTGTGGAAAATGTAAAGAGTGTTCTTCAAAACGAATTTCCTCATGCTGATATTTGGGATATTTTGGGAGTTCATTCCAAATATGATAATGAAAGAAAGGCAAGTTGAGATACTATGTTCAGTAAAATAAGCCAGACACAGAAAGACAAAAATACTACATGGCTTCATTCATATGTGGAATCTAAAAAACTGTAACTCATAGGAATAGAAAGTGAAATGGCAGTTACCAGAGGCTAAGAACTGAGAGGACTAGGGAGATTTTGGTTGAAGAATACAAAATTTCAGTTAGACCAGAGGAGTAAGTTCAAAGGTCAATTCCCCATCATGAAAACTAAAGTTAATAATAATATACTGTATGTTGTAAGGGCTCTCAGAACACAAAAAAATATGATGATAGGTGAGGTAATATATGTATTAATTAGCTTCATTTGACCATTCTGCAATGTATGCATATGTCAAAACATCATAAATATATACACTTACATATTATAGGTGTATATAGTTTTTAACTTGTAAATTTCTAGAAAGGTGAATAATTAAAGGCTGAACCCAGAAGATTCCAAGAGAATGGAAAAAACAAAAGTAACACAGATTAGCAAAAAGGAAGAAAAATAGCACACAGAATTCCCAAAATTGATAGCCATGTCTCTTCATTAGAAGTAACCACCACACATGCAACACGTTGAATAAAAGACTCACTCTCGGGGGTAAGTATAACGACTAGTCTTCCAAAGAAGACATATTTAAGCTGAGTCTAAGGAAGTGGTAAGCGATTAACATTCCAGGAAGAAAAATGTCAGAAAGTCTTGAGTTGTGAGGAAACTAAGAGAAACTGGTGTTGCTGCTGTATAAATTGCAAGCATGTGTTATGGAGCAAAGTTCAGGAAATGAAGTTGGAGAGATAGACAAGAGGCATGATCGTACAGCATCTTATAAATAATACTACCTTAGTATCCATGGGGGATTAGTTTCATAACTCCCCATGGATACCAAAATCCATGAAATCCAAATCCCTCATATCAAATGGCATGGTATTTACATATAACCTACAAACATACACACACATTACTAATACCTAATATAATTAAATGCTATGTAAATAGTTGTTACACTATATATAAGCAATATATTGCTTATATATAGTATAATTACAAGGAAAGCGTCTATATTATTCAGTACAGGTGCAGTTTTTTTCTCAAATATTTTCAATCCACACTTGACTGAGTCCACACATGCAGGATCTGTAGATACAGAGGCCCACCTCTATTTAATGTAAACTCAAAACAGTGTAAAACCTTAGGAACGATGAATACCTGAAAGGTAAAATGACATTGGCATGCATTTTTTTTGAAAGAACATTCTCCACTGTTGAGAAAGGATTGTTGAAGGGCGAGAGAGAGACAGAGAGCGAGCGCTAATACAGGTTAGGAAACATATCAGAGATGTGAGATGAGCTAGTAGGCCTTTGGTAGAAATAGACACAGAAGAAAATGGACATCTTTGAGTTATTACCCAAGCAAGTACTATCCAGGGCCTTCTGCAAGATTGGCTAAGGTAGAGGGGAGCCAAAATGGAAAGGAATGGAAGGAGAATGAGACTGGGAAATAAGAATGTGCTTGTGACACTTCCAAAGGAGATGTGAAATAAGAATTTAGATATGTCTGTGGCTCAGAAGCAAAATGTGGGCTAAAAGGATGAAATTCTCTGTCACCAGATTACTTGTGGTAATTAAAGCTTTTAGAATAGATACACTGCCTAATTGGAATGCAGTGAGTAGGAGTAGAAAAAAGACCTCACAGGGACATTTTTCTTGAGATCCAACCCCATGCATTCAGCTGCCCAGAGGATTGCTTATAAGCAATCTAAAATCAAAAGCATCTAAAACCACGTATATCATCTTCCTTGTTACCCCAAACCTATTTTTCTTTTTTTGTGCCCTCTCATAGCATCACCATTCATCCAGACCACCTATGCTGAAAGTCTAGCAGTCATCCTGAACTACTTTTCTTCAGGTTGTCACGTTATCTGTTAAATAGTTCAGACACTGCCTCATTCTCTTTGCCCATTGCCACTGATTTTTATTGTTTTTTTCCCATATTACTGCAGTAGCTTCCAACTAGTGTCCTTAATATATGTTCCTTCTCATATCATTGCTGTCATATTCTTTTTAGGCAAATCTGGTCATACTACAGTATTTGTCGTGTACCCTCTTCATAGATAGAATTGACCATAACCTCTTTAGTATCACTGGATAACCGTATTTACTTGTTCTCAATGTATCCATCTCTCCTATTAAACAGTAAGTTTCTTTGGGATAGAGTTTACATATTATTTTTGTGCATTCATAAGCCTGATACCTTATAGTAATTGCCTGATAAATAATGTAGTACTTGGTTAAGAGTCCACATTCTTAGACAGATTCGCATACAAATTCTGGTTCTAAAATATAGTAGTTATGTGGAACTGGAAGTGATTTAAATCTCTGTATCTGTTTCAGCTCTGAAAAGTTTGCTACAGGTTTGAACTTCCCTAATTCAAAATTAGAAAAATTCCAGGATTTCTGAAAAACTTCAGAATCTGAAACAATTCTGTTTCTTTTTCAGATAGGGTGATATTTAACCTTTATTTAGGCTCTGAGATTACTTGTGAGACTGTTAGCTATAATAATCATAATCATAATACTTAGTATCAACTATCAAGTGAGTTATTCAAAGACTGTCATGTTCTTTTGTTATGTTATGAAGAATATTCATAACATAAAATCCAAACATTGAGGACCTGCACGATCTCGCCTATGACTGAACCCTTCTAATCCTGAATCCTGCCTAAATGTGTCATATTCTCACTTCCCTTCTAGTTTTTGCTATGCTATGTCTTCACTTGGAATATCTTTCTCTACTTCATCTTCCTGGCAAGTTTTTATTCATCTTTTAAGGCTTTCAGTGTCACTGTCCAACAGAAGCTTCTCTGATCCCTTCCTGTCCATTCTCAAGCTCTGTTAGATGTTTCTTTTCTGGACCCTCTGGGAACCTTGTACATACCCATATTTTGCTTGTAAGTATGTGAATAGCTTGACAGAAGATTTTCAGTTCTATATTCACTGGGTCTAGTCTAATTCCAGTGCACCTGCTTATTAAATAAAATAAGGTAAATGTTTTCATTTTAAGTATAAGTCGTACTCTGTATCAAGGGTCAGCAAGCCCACCCACTGCTTGTTTTTGTAAACGAAGTATTTTGGGGCTCCAGCTGTGTTGTTTGTAACTACTTTTGCACATGACATCAGAAGTGAGTACTTGCAACAGGAACTGGATGACTCACAAAGCCGAAAATATTTACAATCTGGCCCTTTATAGAAATAGTTTCCTGACTCTGGCTCTATGTAGGTAGATTACCTTCCTTTACATACTATTTGGAAAGCACAGATAAAATTAGCAACATTGACATTTTTAAAAACTGACATATAAGAACATGACACTGTCCCTTTCTTTTTCTTGTTTATTTCTTTTTAAACAGCCAAATTTTGTTTGATGCTCTGATATTTTTTAATGAATAGGCAGGAGCAAGCTTTTATAAAGTGTCTGGCCTGGGTCCATTGCCTCAAGCTCTTTTTAATGGTGAGCCCTTTAACCATGAAGAGATAAATAGTGAAGAACTAGATGGTGCTGTTCTTCACAGAATGGACGATACATCTGTACATTTACGAAGAGATATTTTTATGGTAGGTAAGCTTTTATGAGAAAATGCATGAGTGACATTTATAAATGATACTGTCTTTAAAAAATTTTGATGGTACTAGTTAATTGTGTAAAAATTTTTATCCTAATTATTTGATCTAAAAATTAATACTAAAACTTATCTTGTGCATCTAAAAATTAATTTGAAAAAATTTGTAATTTTACTAGAAAATTAACATACTAACTCCTATTGCATGTTTATTGACTTATTTTACATTAAATAATCTTTAAATTATTATCTGTATTTTTTAAAATATGCATATGAATTGCCTATATTATTCAAATCACATTTTTATTATTTTAGGGCACATTCAATGATCATATGAATGCAATTGATTTCCTAATGGATAGGAATAATGTTGTACCCCGTATAAATTCTTTGATTTTGCACACTAAACATCAGTACCTTAATTTAATATCTTCATCAGGTAAAATAACTCTCCATATACTGTTCTAAAAACATTAATGCTTCATTAATTCATTGTTAAACATATACTATGAAATTTTTCAGTAACTGCCGATATTGGAGATTTCAATACTTTCTCTTTCTTGGAGTCACAAGATAAGAGTGCCGTGATTACAGATAACATGCATTATTTAAACCATGAAGGTAATAACATATTTTATTTTCTGAAATTTATTCCTAAGGTAATAAAAACTTACACTTTTAATAAACTGCTTTCATAGTAATTATGTTGCTATTTTTTACTCAGTGACTGAATTTAAATTTGTTTTATAATTTATTATGCTTTAAGAATTGTGCTGGGAAAATTAGGCCTGTTGTCCTAACTAATCATATATGCAGAAGGACTCATCTTGGGTTATTGCCTTTTTAAAAAGTAAGCTCTTTTTTACCTTTTAAGAAAGTGATTTTGGGGCCTGGTGATTTAGCTCAGTGGTTAGATTGCTTGCCTTGCAAGTGCAAGGCTCTTAGTTCAATCCCCAGCACCAGAAACAAAAGCAAAGAAAGTGATTTTTGTCTACAACCATACCACCCCGAACACACCTGATCTTGTCTAATAAAGTGATTTTCTTAAAATTTTCACCTTTTTCATGATTTCTACCTTTAAGAAAGTGATAAATGGGGCTGGAGATTTAGCTCAGTGGTTAGAGTGCTTGCCTAGTAAGTGCAAGGCCCAGAGTTCAATCCCTGACACCAAAAAAAAAAAAAAAGTGACAAATACTTAACAAGGCTATATAAATTGATAAAATGCATGAAAAAAATATAATTCTCAAATCAGCAGAGATAGAACTAGTTTTTCTGTATTGTGATTAAACAAAATCTGGATGTTTTTCTAGATTGAGAGTCACAACCAGAGGAGAGACAAAGACAGTAATGTGTTTGAAAATAGGTTGTAGCCTAACAAGTCTACAGTAGGACTGCAGATTTGTTAGGGCACAATTAACTATTCAAGTAGATGGAGATAATTAGAATTTGAGTTTTGTTTGGCCTTCTTTGCTGTAGAGATGAAAATGAAAGCCGGTAAGTATAAGATTGCATTCTTCTTTTTGACTGAACAAAAATCATGTCATTTGTAGCAAAATAGATGGGTCTTGAGACCACAATATAAGTAAATCAGAGAGTAAAATAAAAGTGATATGGTAGAAAGCAGGAGGCAGACTTTTTGGAAGTGAGGAAGGGAATCGGGAAAAATGGAGGGTAGGGAGGGAATCAAGCAATCAAAGATGATCAATGTCATATATTTATTTTATATAAAATAGATATGTATTTCCCAAAATGAATATAACTACTATGTCTTGCATATAAGTAATTGATGAATAAATAAATAACAAAAAGGCAGTTTTAATCTCAGTATATAAGCAGTAACTTTCTAACAATGAGAGTGATCTAAAAATAGAATGAACTGTGTTACAAGGGTTAAAGTTTATATATGATAGAGGTTTAATACAAAGGGCATACAATCACTTTGTAAGACTGCTTGTAGACTAAACCTAAATTTAAATCATATGGGCTTCAGGTTACTTTCTAACAGATTGCGTGATTTAATGTTCATAAAAAATACGTCTGTAAGAAATCCAACGAATAATAAAAAAAAAAAACAACAGTTCCACCCTCTGAAGGCTCTAGCTTGTGTGTCAAGTAAAGGCAAAAGGAGTCAGAGACCAGATTCTGGGTAGTATTTCAAAAATGTGTCTGATTATCAGACTAAGCATAAAATTGATGCCCTTTGGTGAATTCTCTTGCAAATTAGAGACATATTTACTGGGAATCTTATTTCCTGTTACTTGCATTTGTGTAAATGTGTGAAGAAATAATGCAATTTTGAGAATTTACTTAGCACTTCGAAATGTTTCTCAATTTACTCGGATGTAATAACAGTGAAAGCACTAACATTAAGGCAGAATGAGAATTCTGTTACCTCCTTTGAAAAGAATGTGTTACTGCCTTACTCTTGGGTTGCTTCTGAAGGTTGCAGTAAAATCAATGCTATCCTCCTTTTTGTTACTCTTTCTTGTTTCCAGAGCCAGTTTTGGTAGAGTTAGGTAGTACTATCTGTATGATAACTGCAGTTTCAAGTCTGCTCAGTAGTAAGTTTTTTGGTACAGAAATTTTTTAATAATTATTTCAAATTGGTCACCTGGTCTACAAAACCAGTTTTCCAGTAGGTTTTAATGATGGCCAGGCAGGTATCATTCAGGTGTTCTATAGTGAGCCTAGATGAAATTGCACCCATTTAACTGCGATGTTAAAATTAAAAATAGTTTCTTCTTTCAGATGCCCAATCTTCAAATGCTTTTGAAAAGAGAATTATATCACTGTTGATAGGGAAAAAAAGAGGTAAATTAGACCAAATTAGCAATAGCCAGGAATTAATTATAAGGCAATAAAAATGCTTCTGTTTTCTGTATCTAGTAATAAGTGTGGTTATATCTCTTTTTTTGTATGTATGAGTTATAAGTATCAACACTGGATCATGAAAGCCATAATACAAGCTTCTCTACTGGTAAAAGTATTTCTCAAATGTGTCCCTTGCAAACTGTTCTTTCTTTTTGGTATGGGTTTTATATAAAGGTTATACAATTCACTACTCTTCTAGCATTTTTATATAAGTTTACATAAGTCCAGTGTATACATAATTTTAACAATGTTAACTTATTTTCAGAAATATATTCATTTTTATTAATGGAAAATGTTTTAAACTTAATATTCGAAAGAATTTTATCTCTTTGAAACTTTCAGATAATAATGTGATTTCTGCAGTCACTCTGTGGGTTATTGCTGATTTTGATACATCATCTGGGAGAAAACTGCTTTTTAATGCATTAACACACATGGTAAGTTGATACTCTTCCTACAGAATTTTAATTTGTTGCAATTTCAAGAAAGCAGTATGGATAATATGTACTAAATCTTTATTCCCCTCCATGTTAATGTTTTAATTGATAAAAACATAGTGCTAAGGAAACTTAAATCAGGAATTCACATTTAGTCTACATGTGCAATAGGTACCTTAACCTAGAAAGAGAAAATCCAAACTGTTTTGTGTGTCTTACAACCTATATATTTTCTGGTAGCGCTTGTGATCATATATGTGTCTAATAATGGCTACAAGTAGGCTATTACAACAAATTATTTTAGAACCTACCACAACCTCAGTGAACTACTTTTTACCAACAACAGCTAGTAATGGCAATTTTTGTCACTGAGTTATTGTCAGATAGTTATTTGTCACATGATTAAGAAAAACTAAGTAAATTCATCTTATTAAAGATATTTTAACCTTTAAATCAAATTTAGTTTTCTTATTAGACAGTTGTAAACCAAGATACTTCAGGAGCATTCATTTTTATGGTTGGAAGTACTCTTTAATAACCTGTATTTCTAAGATTTAAAAAAAAAAACACCTAAAGAACAGAAACCACAATAATTTATCAGACTATTTTTATATTAGCTAAGTATAAATGTGTCACTGTATAATAAATTATGCCTCATAAATTAATGTTTTAAAGCAATGAACATTTACTTTCTCACTTGTTTCTGAGGTTCAGGAAATCAGGAGCAGCTTAGCTAATTGGTTCTCACTTAGGGCCTTTTAGAGGGTGCAGTCAGATAATGACTTTGGCTACCATCATCTCAAGATTTCCCTGGGGCTGAAGGACGAGCTTCTAAAATGGCTCAATTACCTGCCTCTTGGCAAGAGTCCTCAGTTTTTCACTGGCTGTTCACAGAGCACTTCATTCCATTACCACATAGACTTCCTCTTAATGTTAAAATCTCACAGCATGGTGTCTGGCTTTCTCCAGAATGAATGATAAAAAATAAAGACAGAGTGAACCACAGTGTATTTTATGAACTAGCTGTGTTTCCTGTTTGTTAAACAGATCACTTATATTCAGTGGGAGAAGGAGCTTTATAAGAGTATGAATACCTGCGGGGTAGGATTCATTGGGACTATCTTGAAGGCTGGCTACTACATTAGGAATAAATAATATATTTTAAATGAAACATTATAACATTTGTAAGTGACATTTGAGCAATA